>MU227141.1:4132025-4155801 GCA_018584345.1 Thuja plicata | reverse complement strand
ATGGTCACTTGTGCCAAGACTAGATGACAAGAATTTCATCGGTACAAAATGGATATTCAGGAACAAACTGAACAAGAATGGAGAAGTCACAAGGAACAAAGCAAGACTAGTATGCAAGGGGTATGCACCAGAGGAAGGTATAGACTATGGAGAAACCTTTGCACCCATTGCTAGGCTAGAAGGAGTAAGAATTCTACTTTCTTATGCTGCATACAAAGGATACAAATTATATCAAATGGATGTCAAGTCAGCATTCCTAAATGGAATACTTGAAGAAGAGGTATACATTGAACAACCAGAAGGGTTTGTAGATCCAGACAAGCGGAACATGGTATGTAGACTTCACAAATCCTTGTATGGATTAAAACAAGCTCCCATAGCCTAGTATGAAAGACTTCATTCCTATCTAATAAGTATTGGATTCATGAGGACAAGTGAAAACAGTAATCTTTATCTAAAAGAAGATACTAATGCTAACACTTTGATTGCTGAAATATTTGTTGATGACATCATATTTGCAGGCAATGATATGCTATGAAAATCATTTGATGATGAGATGAGAAATGAATTTAATATGTCTATGTTTGGAGAGATCAAGTTCTTTCTTGGTCTGCAGATTATTCAACAAAGTGAAGGTATTTTCATTACACAGTCCAAATACATCAAAGAAGTCCTGAAAATATTCAAGATGGAAGATTCCAAACCTGTTGGAACACCGATGGCTACTGGATGCAAATTAAATAAGGAAGACAAGACAACAGAGGTAAATCAGACTCTATATAGATCAATGATAGGGAAACTCATGTATGTTGTACACACTAGACCAGATATTGCACATGCAGTAGGAATTGTTGCTAGATTTTTTGCTAACCCTAGGGACTCACATATAACTGTTGTGAAAAGAATTCTAAGATATCTAAAGAATACTGAGGAATTTGGCTTATGGTATAGAAGAGAAGGCAAATTTGAACTAAAAGTGTTTACCGACATTGATTGGGCTGGAAATCTTGATGACTGAAAGAGCACAACTGGAGGAGAATTCTTTATAGGTGACAGACTTGTCACATGGATTAGAAAGAAGCAAGGATGCATCTCTTAATCTACTGCAGAAGCAGAATATGTTGCTGCTGCTGCAAACTACTCGAATATTGCATGGATCAAATAGTTGTTGGAAGGTATGCATATGAAGATCACAGAACTAGTTGTTATCTATTATGATAACACCTATGCAATAAATATTTCCAAGAATCCAGTCATGCACACAAAGACTAAACACATTGTCATCAAGTATCATTATTTAAGAGAACAAGTTCAAGAAAAGGAGGTGATACTTGAATACATGCAATCAAAAAAAAAATTGGCTGATATCTTCACCAAGCTACTGCCCAAGGATACATTTGAGTACCTGAGGAAAAGACTAGGGGTCAAACCCATGTCTAATAGTTATTAAAAGGACTAGATGTTGCATCAGCCATATATTATCATAATATCATTCATGACTGATGCAAGCAGAGCTAAACTTCAAAGCTACATCTATATACAGAGAGGTATATATCAGAACTAGAGCACCAAAACATATTGTTATATTGATGATGGATAAGGGAAACTCAAGGAATATATTATGGATAGAAGACATTATTTGACAACATGTCAGATATTTGTGAAAATATTTGTTTGGCATTAATGTCAAAGGGAGAGAATGTATCCATATTATCATCATAAACTATTCATTATCAGATTACTCCAAACAGGGAAAGATCATCTCCAAAGGGAGAGAATTTGTCCAAAGGGAGAGTATTTGTATAAAAGTTGCAAACAAAAGACAAAGACATCAAAGAAACAGAACAGTCAAAGGGGACACAACACATCAAAAAAAGAAGCAGAAAAGCTGCAAGAATCAAATCTGAGCTAATACAGAGCTCACCGACAGTCAGACATTTTATCGGTTATCAAAACAAATTGTTTGGTAATTTGATGAATCTCAGTAATTGTATTTCATATTGTATTGGCAATAGTATAAGTGTGATAATATAGTATGTTGCCATCAATGCCAAAGGGAGAGATTGATGACATGTAACTGATTGAATGTTTGACAATGATAAGTTGAAGATGATGCAAGACATTAAATCAGTTAATGGTTTGTATTGTCATTGATGTCAACTTGATATCATCTGTATGTTCATATACATAATGCCAAAGACTTCAGAGAATCAATAGAATAAATGTTATGCTTTCAACAATGCATAAAAGTCAAGTATTCACTAAGTGATAGACTACACCGGCGGAGTGCACACCATCGGTAAAGATAGAGATAAAGTCACAGTGATGCCCGATGAGCAGAAGACAGTATTTCCTGATGAAGCAGAATCAAAGGATGCCCAACAAGCTAAAAATAGTGTTGCCTGATGAGCAAGATCTAATGATGCCCGACAGATGGAGATCCTGAAGCTAACTGAAGTGACACCGAGGGAACTGGCAGTTGTCACTGGCGACGAACTGCAAAGTTGACCAATAGTACAGAGAGATCAAAAAATGACAAAATATCTAGCTGGCAGAGCTAAAGGATAGACTTAACTGGTTGTTTTATTTTTTTTATTCGACCATAATTAAGTAAGTGATTTGTTCAACTGGGTAGAAGATAACTATGAGATAAATCAGGAGTTAAAGCCGCAAATCAATTTGGCTAGATTGTTTTTCGCGCCAAGAATCAAGAATCAAGAACTGAGAATTAAGGAATATCATGTCTATATAAGAGACAAGTATAATTCATTCCCGCAAGCAAGTAATCAGATACACAGGGAAGTGAACGGATAGAAGATGCTCAAGAGAAACTGATGAAGGATGAACTTCATGCAGTCCTGATCAATCAAGCTAAGGAAGAGCTAAAGAATTCTATAGACACCGACGAATAGAAAAGCATAGAATCACAGAGCAGAAAGAGTTAAGTACAAAGGAATTAAATTGATACATTGATCAGAAAGATATTGTAAGTAAATAGATCTAAAAATCTACAATTCAGTTGCATTAGAAATAGGTCATTTTGTTTCAGTTTAACCATTGAAGCATTAAGTCTCTTAACAAAGTAGGACTTAACAGTCTTTTGTAATTGAGGTATATCCTAAAAAATTATGAGAAGGTTGACTCATGATAGTAGCATCGGTCTTACCTAAAGCCTATTGACAGTCTAAGAAGGAGGTTGATTCAAGGATGGTAGTAAGATTTTCATAAAGCCTATTGATAGTCATGAGACTGATTCAAGGATGGTAGCGTAGATGCAAAATACTAAGTGACAACCTATGTATAAAAATCCTCTAACAAGGTCACACTTAGCCATGTGTTTGTAACCTTTAACAGGGTTGGCTCCTAACAGGGCTCACTTCAGAAGAGTGAAAATTTGGGGTACCGGTCTCAGTGGTTTTTCCCTTAATAGGATTTCCACTTTAAAATCCTTGTGTTATATGTGTATGGTTCATTACTTTATTGTTTTACATTCTACATATGCATTTATGGATTGAGTGGTATACTCTACATATTTACTAAGTATCAATAAATATAGTTTACTGCTTATTAGTTAGAATAAGGACAGACAGTTATTTGTTTCTAATATTTCAAAGGCATGCATCTTGTAGGGACTTAATAATTGGAGAAGTATTGATTGGTGGATTAAATTGGATAAATTTTTGAGGCCACTGATTCACCCCCCCTCTCAGTTATTACTAACAGATCTGGTACTTTCCTACCTTAGAAAGGAGAGATTGCCTAAAGGTAAGCCAACCAAGCTTCTAATAAAGAAGATAGGACCACTCAAGGTATTGCATAAGTATGGTAATAATGCATATGAGGTGGAGTTACCTCTTGATTTGGGTATCTCACCCATTTTCAATGTGTGTGATCTGTATCTCTATAAGGGTCTTCCCTCTGACACTAGTCAACACACTCTTTTAGACTTGGTAGAAGAAGATTGGATCTGAGATTTTCCCACTCCTCAACCTCTGCAATTGGACACTGTATTAGAATCAAAAGTGATCAAGAAGAATATGAAATGTACTTACAAAGAGTATCTTATGAAGTGGCAAGGGCTTCCATATGTTGAATCCACTTGGATGACTGAAGCAGACATACAGAAGCATGGAGTCACCATTGAAGACCTCCTAACTCAAGGGACTTGAGTTCTTTGTCCCAGGGGAGTATGGTGCAGAGAACCTCCCACATTTTCGTTTGATGATTGTTAGATGTTTTTTAAGGCTTCTTAGGGGTTTCTAGTTTTTTTTTTATAAGATGTCCAAAGGACATTGGATCCAAGCATGTCTCATTTTGTTTGTAGAGCACAAGTTGCTCATAGGTCCTAAAAGTTGTCACAAGGTCTAAAAGTTTCTAATTATGAGAAAGAATGGTAAATAGTCTCATATAGGGTCCTAAGTGGTATAACTAGGGTCCTAGGATAGGTCAAGGAGCATCAAGTTGACCAAAATCATCAAAACAATAAGGAAATGAAAAATTGCTTAGCAACTTTCAAAAGTTGCTTGCAAGAAGTTGCAAATGGAGTGAAGAATGATTGTAACCACCTATTCTCAGGTATTTGAGCATGGGATGAATATTTTTTGAAGGTTAATGAAGTTTTAGTTGTAGACCACACGTGTGCATATAGTATACGGATGTTTTCCTAAGTTTTTCCTTTCAATTACAGTGTCTCTGCAGTATTGTACGATTGTGTATGGATTAGATTGTGTAATTTTATTTCATGGGAGTGTAGAGAATAGTCTTATCTTTCTTTTTCATATTAAATTTTACTTTCAAGTTAAGGGGTTGCAAAGATACTCCTTATTTTCGGTGACTATGTCTGTAACACCCATTTGCAGAGTTGCAGGAACAAAAATGGCTCTAACCTAAGCACCCACGGTTGAAAATGCATGAAAACATGTGGAATGTTAGGTTAGAGTCTATACAGATATATTTTGTAAAAAATGGGGTGTTTTCAACTGAAACCCTAAATTTAAAGTAAAGCCCTGGGCCGACTGCTTGGAGTAAGTGAGCCAGGATAGTGTGAAGATTGAATTGAAAGAGCACACTTATGACCTTGTATAGACATCTAAATGGCATGCGTGGAATCCCTAGAGTGTCCCCTTGAATGATCAACTAGTTTCAAGAGTTGGCATGAAGATTGAAGACCTATTAGATGCATTTTTCATAAACTGGTCCAAAGGCCTAAAACATAGCCTAGAAACTAGGGCTTGATGAAAATTAGGGTTGTGGGTGTCTTGAAGACTTGTAGATTTGGATTCTTGAAGGGCTATATTATATCTTTCATAATCATATAGCCTTCCATAGGGTTGTGTGGAATAATTTGTATTACTTGACCAAAAACAATAAAAATAGACCTAATCCAACTAGGCCTAATTAGGACTACCTATGAGTAGCAATAACAAAGGGATTTCTAAGGTGTCTAGAAGTGTTTAAAACATCTCCAATGTGCATGTAAGGACCCATGAAAATAGGCTAGGGTTTGAGGTGTGTTTAGGGAAGATCCTAAGCAAGGGCTTGGAGTTCTAGGGGAAACAAAGAGAGAAGACAAGGTAAACAAAGGGCTAGTTGGACTAGTTCAAGTTAGTTTGAAATTGTTCTTTCATCACTTCAACTATACCTCAGAGGAAATTTGGATTAAGATCCTTGGAGGCCAATATTGGTGAAGAGAACATTGGAGGTTGTAACCATTGGATGGTTCAAAGAAGTAGATTCTAACTTGGAGAAAGAAAACACCTAGAAGTCAAGACCCTTTGCATCAATAGGTCACATTTAGAGAAGAACAGAAAGTATGAGTGTTCCCCCATGATTCTAGAGAGGGATTAGAAGGACCTGGTGTTAGATTGAAAGGAGAAGGTTGAAAAGATAAAAGGACATAAAACCACCAAGCCAAGGAAGGTATGTGATACTATCAACATTGTAAGTATGTACTAATTACTCTTTATTTTTACATAATCTAACATATTCCAAACTTTTCATAGGTTTCTCGACACATCAAAGGAAACAAAGGCAAGACTAAAAAAACATGGGCATCACAAGTTTGACTCTAGTGTTTACATGAAATTTTCTACATGAATTGTAAGTATCAATAAATGAAATATTGCATCCAAGCGGAAGAAGATATTATCCATCCAAAATTAATCCTTTGTGTTTTTAATTATCTTAAGGTCTTGTTTCACCTAGGTTTTGTGTCAAAAACCTTTAATTCCAATTCAATTCAAATCAATCAATCTCAATCACATCAAATCAAATCCAATCAACCCAATCCAACCCAATCTAATCAATCCTAATCCAATCAAATCAAATCAAATAAAGTCAAAATATTTTCTCCTAGGTTCATCCTTCATCCACCATAAAATCTTATGTCCATCATATTTCTTAGACTTTACCTTCCATCCTTCAAAGGTCTTCATTGTATTGTTGTTACCCAATCACAAGCTAAAAACATGAGGCACACACAAACAAATACCAACCATGATGATGAGAATCCTTTTTCTCATTCATTCTTTCAGGGCCATGTAGTACACGTTGAAGAAATCACTAATGCCCCTAAAGAGAATTAATTGGTGGATAAGGATGAAATACCTACTCAATTGAATGATTTCGTTAGTTATCCATACAATCTAGACATGGTTGACAAAACCATTAATCAAAACAATGGGGAAATCTTCCTGAACCTTATCAAAAATAGAGTCACAGTACCCACTAATTATGATGAATCCCTCCTTGTTATAAATATCATCAAGGCTACAACTACTGCAAACATGGCAACAACCTCAGCCTCTAATGAAACATCATCACAAGACTGAGGCAAGTCTGCTTCTAGTGGGCCTTTTACATCGATTCTCATATCAACTTCACAACTAGCATTTCAATTGACAAATGAATAACTTCAATAGATCCTTAGTGTTTTTCCTGACATGACTTCACATAAAAACACTCATACCATGATGAACACATCCAATGTCGCGGATGCTAGTATCTTGAATATAGGTAAAACATCCATCCCTTTAGTCACACATGAAGTCTCGTCATCACAATTCATATTTCCTTCATCTACTATGAAGACGTCCACTCAACAAATGTTCGTCCACTCAACAAATGTCCCAAGCTTATCATTATACACCTCCTTCTACAATTGGCATGACATCAATAGGTTTGGTTTCCTCACAATTAGCAGGTGGACAATCTTTTGAACCGTAGATCACTCATAACAATGATCCTGGTTTAGCTCAACAAATCAATGAGCTTAAGATCCTTGTGCACAACATGAAAAATTGGGGAAAGAAAGAATTCTCCTTTGATGAGATATGTCCTTACCCATTCAATAATTCAATCATTATGCAACAATTTCATCCATAATCTGAGATCCCTAAATTTGAGATATACAAGGGAGAGACATTTCCAGTCCAACATCTCAAAGAATTTAATGTTCCATTCCAAGAGGTCACCTACAATTAGAATTACCTAAAGAGACACTTCATTAGGAATCTTGGTGGCCCCACTCTTGACCGGTTCATGACCCTCACTCATGGATCCATATCTACCTTCTCTAACATTACAAAGAAATTTGTTGCACAATATTACTATAACATTAAACATCAAGCATCATTGAGTGATTTTTGCAACACAAGAAAAAGAATGGAGAAACCTTTGCAAACTTTCTACAAAGGTGGAGAGACCTTGAAAATTGGATGCCTTGGAAAATACCCAATCATCACCTAATTGATATCTTCACTAGAGATTTGGTATCTGAAATGTTAATCTGAGTGAAAATGACTTTTCTTGACACTTTTGAGTCTCTTGTTGAGAAAGGGAAAAATATTGAGGATGGACTCTTACAAAAGGGTGTCATTAAACATTATACCCCTTCTTCTAGCAATGACAAGCCTAAATTCTGGAGCAAAAACAAAGGGGTCATCAATGATTGAGTGACACGTGAAAAACATGTCCAAAACATATAGGCATCTAATCAAGGCAATCAAAATAATTGCAAAAAAAACAATAATAATCAAAACAATTCATCACAACAAAAAAAACCTTGCAATCAGTCTTTTTTTTTCCTCGCAATAACAACAATAACAATAAAAATAACAACTCTACTTCTCGACAACGTCGATAGTTCACTTCTCTTGTAGAATCATTTGATGTAGTCTTTCGAAGATTAGTTGATCAAGGGATGATGGAATATCCTAATACTCGGTCATTTGACAAAAATAAACCTAAGGCCACCTGGTATAAAGATAATGAATATTTTGAATACCATCGCATCAAAGGGAATGATACCAAGAAATGCATGAAACTGAGGAATTTTATACAGGACCTCATATATGATGTAAATATTGAGGTTGAGGGAAAAAAGGTCATCATCAAATGCAAAACTGAAGGTTTATAATGATCCCTTTCCAAAGAAGAATAAGAATGGTGACCCGACATCCAACGCCATTCCATATGACTATTCCACAAAGATCGTCATATGCCAAGATTGTACATGTGGAAGTCTAGAAGAGAATGATATCTTTGGTTTTGATGCACTCTATGGACGTATTGAAGAATCTAAAAACTATGTAAACTCTCTAATACTCAAGGGTGCAAAAAAAATGACACTTAGAGGTGCATAATGCAATGCTACCACCCAAAGAACTAGTGTCACTGTTCAGGCTGCTAACAATCCATCAACCTCTGCAAATCTTCCAGCTACACCATCTACATCCACATGGCTTGTTTCACGCTATGATTTTCTGGCCCAATTGGGGAAGACCCCTACATAGATATATATCATCGAGATTCTACACACATCTCTTATCCATAAAGAATTTCTTGAAAAATCTCTTAATGAGTCATGTGCTTCTGAAAAAATTAATGCTTCCCGTTTCCAAGCTATGATTGAAAATCTAGCCCTACAAGAACATTTGGTCTTCACTAACAAAGAATTTTGTGGTCGAGATCCTCATCATAATAAATTACTCCATATCAAATCCAGAATTTACTCCACTAAGATGAAACGAGTCCTTATAGATGGTGGATCGAGTCTAAATTTATGTACATTAAAAATATTTGAAACATTGGTCTTTCAGAAGGCCTTCTTGATGTAAATAAAAGACTCACAATAAAAGGCTATGATGATAGAGAAAGGGAGAGTAAATTTTTGATAACTCTCCCTTTACAAGTAGGCCTGACCCTGTCATGTACTTGACCTTGAACTGCTATACAACATACTATTGGGATGACCATGGATACATGTTATCAAAGGTCTGCCTTCCACATATCATCAATGTTTAAAGTTCCCACATCATGGTAGAGAAATAAATATCCCTAGAGATGTAGATCCCTTTCAATACTACAAAAGATTGAAGGGTAAAAAATCAAATTATTTTTATTTGAATGAATAGGAATAACCTATTAAAAAGGATAATCCCATACCACCTATGATTCCACAATCTTCCTCTGAAGACACTAATAAGACACCTAAAATCCCCTTAGACAAACCTAAAGAAAAGGATAAATCCACTGAAGATAATATTCTTGAGTCAGAAAAGAAAGTAATATTCACAAATTAAGGCATGGGGAAATACAAGTATCAAAGTTCTATGTGTATTCGAAAACTCCCCTTGTCCCCAAAGTCTTATGGAAAACCTTCACAGTTAACTCTCTCAAGAGATAAAGATACCATAGGATGCAACAAGACTAGTTTTTAACATTGGGAATCCTTAGGAGATGAACATATGGAATCTTATATCTTAGACTGGATGTACAAGGAAGAAGAAGAAAAACTAGTAACCTTTCATAAGGATAAATATGTAAAATCCACTCCCATTGTTGAAATCATGGGATACCATGGTACTAGTCGTGGAGAAAATGCAACAGGAAGGAAGACCCTCATTGAAGAAAAAGGCTATCCTTGTGGTAAAGGGTTGGGTTCCTTATAAAACAAGATGAACTTTGCTAAGGACTATTGCTTAGCCAAATCTAATTCAGACACCGAAGAGGAATTATTTGAAGTATGTTTACAATACATTAAAGATTACCTTGATGACTATACCTATGTCCTTGCCATCACAAAAGCTGACCTTTCATCCCCTAATCTTCCCCTCAAAAACCCTGAGCTAATTCATTAGGATCAACAAGATTCACCACCATCCTTGGACATATGTGATTCAAATGAGGTAGTTTTAGAACTCTTTGGACTTAAGATTCTTTGAGACTACAAGAATAAAATCCACTATAATGAGCAAGCCTAGTTGGGTAACCAGGCCAACACTCTTAGCCACAAAAATGAAAAAAAAAAAAAAAAGATAAAAATGATAAGACATCCCTTAGTGAAAACCTCTCTGAGGAAGTTTCAGATGAAGAAAAAAATAAAATAAAGGTTGTTCCCTCTATTGAAAACCTCTTTGGGTTGCTAGAGGAGGGAGAAGTTGACCTACCATTTATGCCTTTACCACCAAAAAAATCTTCCATCCTAATAGAAGATACAATACTAATCAATCTTGGTACAGAAGAAAATCCAAAAGTCAAATTTATTGCAGCTTCACTCAATGAACAAGAAAGAAAGGATATGATTGAGTTCCTTAAGAAAAAAAACAATTTAATTTTGCCTGGACCTACAAAGATATGCCTGGAATGGATACAGATCTAATCATCTATCATCTCATCGTTGATCCAAAGGTAAAACTTGTTAAGAGTAAATTATGCAAGATGCATCCACAAGTTGCCTTGTTAGTCAAAGAAAAACTATTGAAAATGCTCAATGTAGAGATTATCAGGCCTATTGATTATTCTGAATGGGTCTCCAACATTGTACCAGTGGGAAAACCTATCGAGGGCATCCCCATTTGTACAGATTTCAAATACTTAAATCTAGCATGTCCTAAGGAAGATTTTCCACTACCAAATATTGATATCATAGTGGATTTGATTTCCAAACATGAAATGTTGTCCCGCATGGATGGATTCTCTAGGTATAATTAGATCAGAATAGCACCAAAATATCAGAACAAAACTACATTTACAACTCCTTTGGGTACATTCTATTACCAGGTCATGCCCTTTGGTCTTAATAATGCAGGAGCAACCTATCAACAAGCAATGACCATGATCTTTCATGAACTTCTACCTATTATTATTGAATATTATGTGGATGGCCTTCTCGGTCATCTAAGACACGTTAATCACATATTTCCATCTTCACCAATATCTTTGATAGATTGGAGAAGTAAAAGCTTTGGCTAAATCCAAATCAGAAATGTATCCTTGGCATCCAATCTAGAAAATTGTAAGGCTACATTATATCATGCAAAGGCATAGAAGTAGATCCAAATAAATTGAAAGGCATCTTAGAGATGTCACCCCCTAAAACATTGAAATAAATGCACAGTTTACAAGGAAAACTTTGGTCTATCAGAAGATTCATGTCACAGTTGGTTGATAAAGTACATCCCTTTTCCCACCTGTTACGCAAAGATGTCAAGTTTTAGTGGGATTTCCTTTGTTAGAGAGAATTTGAACAATTTAAAGGGTATCTAGCCAATCCTCCAGTGTTGGTTCTGCCTGTTCCAGGTTGACCTTTAATTTTGTACATAACAACTACTAAAGTCGCACTGGATGCTTTTTTGGCACAACTAGATGACAATGGGAAAGAGCGAGGAATTTATTATCTCGGTAGAACTTTAGTGGGATATTAGTTAAATTACTCAATTATTAAAAAATCTTGTTTGTTCGTTGTCTTTTGCATGCACAAGCTGCACCAGTACATGCTTAATCATAAGATACAACTTGTTATAAAGGTTGATCTACTTAAGTATATGTTATCTAAAGCTTCTCTCACTAGACACACTACTAAATGGGTTATGATTCTCAGTAATTTTGACATTTGATACATGGACCACAAAGATATTAAGGGACAAGTGATCGTTGATCAATTAGCAGAAGCTCTTGTTCAAGAAGATCATCATATCATTACAGATTTTCCAGATGAGTCTATTATGAGTGTTACTCCACATACATAATGGAAATTATACTTTGATGGGACCTATACACATAATGGATCAAGGGCATGCATACTGTTTGTGACACCTCAAGGGGATATCATCCGTAAATCTTACAAGTTACAATTTGTATGCACAAACAATATTGTAGAATATGAGGCCTTGGTAATAGGGCTTCATCAAGCTATCAAATGAAAAATATTCAACTTACTTGACTCTCATTTAGTTATCAAGCAATTTAATGATGAATACCAAACAAAGGATGATAAACTACTCCCTTATTGTTGAATGGTCGAAGATCTGAAACAATATTTCAGGGAGATTATCTTCCAAGAATAAATAATAAAGTAGTTGACACCATGGACCCCATTGGATCTTTTATATCTATTTCAAAACATAGTGTGCGATGTGAGTTTCTCATTGAGAATCTTATGGTCCCTACCTATGACCAATCGAAGGCCAAGATGGTATGTGAAATAGCTAATCCTAGTTCTCCCTGGTACCAAGAAATTTATTCCTACTATAAAGATGGAACCACTCCACTTACCCTCACACCTAACCAATGTAAGACCTTTATTTGTCAAACCTCTCGCTATACAATCCTTGGTAACACACTTTTCTAGAAATACAATGATGGAACCATTCTTAGGTGTCTAAATTTAGAGGAAGCGCAAACAACCTTAGAGGAGGTACATCAAGGAATCTATGGATCCCACTTAATTGGACTCACTCTGGAAAAGAAACTATTGGCCAACTATGGAGCAAGATGCCTACCATTTTGTGAAGAAGTGTTTCCCTTGTGAGCAGCATGGTGATTTGATACATGCACCAACCCAAGATCTCCAACCCAACGTCACACCTTGGTCATTCTCTCATTGGGGATTTGACCTTATTGAACATATTTTTCCTAATTCCTCTAACAACCACAAATACATCATTTCCACCGCTGAATACTTTACAAATTGGTTCAAATCTATCTCCCTCACTTACACTATAGGAAACCAGATTTAAAAGTTCATTTTAAACTACATTATTTGTTGCTTTGGCATATTGTAAGAAATCCTAATAGATAAGGGTCCCCCTTTAAGAACAAAGATGTTATAAAGTTGTGTAATAAATTTGACATTACCCATCATGGTTCTTCTAAGTACCCCCCACAAGGAAATGGTCAAGCTGAGGCTACAAACAAAACAATCCTCAAGAAAATAGTCAATGGCGTTGGATGAGATTGGCACTTGGAATTTAATCTCACCCTCTGGGCTCACCATACTTCCATCCATACCCCTACTCGAGCCACCACATTTGCCCTTTTTTATGGCACTAAGGTTTTCCTTCCTATCGAAATCCATCTCCCTTCCCTTAGATTCTCATTGAAGAATCTAATGTTTGAAGAAGAATACCAAGTTATACACTTGCAAGAGTTGAAAATCCTTGATGAAAGGTGCGTCACTTCCCTAAACCACCTCTATGTGTATTAAAATTGCCTACGCATGCAATTCCACAAGAAATTAAAACCCTGTGAGTTTGAAATTGGTGACTTGGTCCTCCAACATAACATGAAGAATCTTCAGAGTCGTGAGAAGAAAGGAAAGTTCAAGCCTAACTAGTTGGGACCATATGTGATCATGGATAAATTTAGCTTTGGAGCCTATCAAATAGCCACACTAGAGGGACAGTTGCTCCCTAATCCTATAAATATTCAACATCTGAAGAATTTTTATGCATAATTCATAAGAAGAATCCTTGCATAGAGAAAAGCAATGAAAAATCCAAGAAAATCAAAAAATAGCAAAAATCCAAAAAACAATACAAAAAGATCTTGAAAAAACATCTAAAAAGTAGAAAAAGTCCTGAAAAAATCATTATCATAGTGAAAACCTTGATAATACCAAAAAAATAAAAATATATAAATAAATAAATCATCCAATAGTAAAAACTTGGTAATCAAGCACTCTAGATAAGTACCATGGTGAAAACCTGTCTCAAGCGCCATGCGTAGTAGATTTAGATCCATCATCTATCATGAACATTTTACATTCCACCTCATCCTATTCCATCCCAGTTACATATCTTTGCAGAAGTCCTACCTACTACTTTTTTTTCCATTATTCCACGATTTGAATGCAATCATAATAAAAATCTTATACACTGAGCCTAACCCCATGACATTGAGGTTTTTCTAGACACAATGATCGTAAAAGGGTCCTATCAAATCAATTTCAAGATCAAATTTATGATCTATCATTCCTTTCACACCTATTGTCAATGAACATCCATCTTATTAATCAATCAATAAATCTTTTTCCCTTTAGGATGCATCCTTCCTAAGCCGACATCTCAAATTCATCATAACAATCCCGTTCATGGAAAGAACTATGGACCAAATGACTTCTTGGTCATAAAGTCTTCTTTTTTTATTTTATCTTTTGTGACAATAGAAGCTACTCATGACTGCCTCAATTTTCAATATCTTGGCATGTTTAGAATGGTATATATTGATACATATGTCATTTTGTGATATGATCTTTTTGTGATATTTTTAGCGCATTTTTGTTAGATATGCAGTTATGATTATGCATTCCTCACTAGGGGGAGGGTTTGTACACATACCACCAAATCCATAAAAATACTTGGGTTTGTTAAACCTCCCTATGAGTTTCATTGCATTAGTCTCATCATGAGTAATACTTTACATCTATGTTCCTAAATCTATTTGTCTGAGAGTCTAGTCCACACAAAGGAAAAATGTCATCTATGTTTTCTAACACATGGTGCATACCTCCCTTTTCAATATCAAACTAGAGTGTGCTCTTTGACATAAACACAATATAATCCCACATAAATCATGTAGATAGGATGCATTTTAGTTAGTTTCATTATACATATTGCATTTTTCTTTTGGAAAGGATCATATTTGTCTCCCCCTCATAGCTAGCTAAATGATCTTATTAGTTATGATTAAAACACAAAAAAACAAATGTCTCCTTTCCAATCCTCATCTAGATGTATGGTTAGTTGCATTGATCATTATTTTGTATTTAATTTCATTTGTATATGGTCACTTAGTTGCATTTAGATCACTTAGATCATTTCTTTAATTAACTTTAGTTACATTAGTTGCAAGACTAGGTTGCATTATTGTGTCGCTGATGAGTTTAAGTATTGACTTCAAATTCGATGTAATAGATACATGATAGTTTCATTTCATTAAAGATTCCTTAAAATTCATTTTTTAAATGCAATACCCATTGCATTAATCCACCTATTCACTAGAAAGTACCTTATATGCATTTATTTAGAATCCATTAAGTGCATTTATTAGGTGCATTTAGAGTTCATTAGGTGCATTATCCATTTATTTTATCCATAGAATTAATCATTATAACTTATTTATGATGAATTTTATTATGTATTTACTCATCATTAACATTAATCATTAATAATCCATCACGTATACATAATCCAAATATTCACTATATACATCACATGTCTAAATAAATAAATCCATTACATAATACATTCATAATCATAATAAATCATGAGCATAAAACTGTGTAATCCTACATCACAAACATGTTAGAATCATCATATAGTATAGTCTCACTAAACAAACACATCATGCATCACACACGTCAATAAAAAAATCATCATATAGGAATCAACAACACGTCACATAATAACATATAGGACCATCAAAATCATCTGCATCATGTATATATCATCATGAAAGAATAAAGTGTCCAAAGTCCATAAGTACTTCAGTGTCCATAAATGACATAAAATAATGCATCATGCACCTAAGTGTCATTGTACAGCTAAGTCTCAAAAATGTCTATCAAAATGAGAGATAGGAACTCATGAATCTATCCATGAGGATATCCTTGTGCCTCTTTTCCCCTCTCTCCCTCTATCCCAAGGTGGTCTCATACCTATTGGGCCCTTTGAGGAACCCCCTTCACTTGTAGTGTGATTCGCAGATATCTCACTGTAAACTGGAGCCCTTTGATCTTTCGGTATAGCCTCATAATACAGACATCTTTAATACTCCATCTCTATGACCACTTGTGTCTCCCATATGTAATTCACAAAGGCCTCCTATACTAGGTGCATAACTCTCAGCCGTATGGAAGCCTATATCACGATCTCATGTTGTCCTCTTTAATCCTCTAACCACCTCTCATACATGTCCCTCTCTCCCCTCACCCCTTGCAGCTCCTATCTCATAGAATCCATCTCCCAAATGCATTTGATCCATTGATTATTGTCCCACTATGGCCCCTGTATGAGTCTCTATCATCATAAACTCACTGACATCAATTCAGGCCTGCAAAATGTCTAAAGCACCCTAAGTACTATTTGCTCACGCACACTCCCCTTCCAACACTCCCTGTAATCTAGTCAGCTCTATCTGTAGATTCACCTGCAATCCCTTGGATGTCCCCACCTATCCCTACAACTTAGCTACATCTTTATGTAAGCTTTCTCTCTTGGCCACGATTGTATCATGAGTATCTTGTTTCATGAAACCAGCTGGTGGTCCCTGTGCCTATGATGGTTGTACTAAGGAACCCTTCCTAGTGCTTGTGGTACCTATGTGGGAGGTGGTCCATGTACCTATATGGTAGGATCTAGTCCCTATCCCTTTCCCTATCCCTATCTTGGTAATAATGGTGGGGCCCCACCCACTGGCCTTTGTACCTGACCTCTCCGTCTCTTTGACAATACCCTCTAGCGTACCCTGCAACCACCACTACATCCATCACCATCATCCCCCTCATCTCCATCCCCCCAACACTCTCCTCATCTTCCCCTAACTTCTCATCTACCTCTACCTACCCTGAGATACTGATTATAATTGGCCTGTGAGCGGCCCACCACTGTGCATAAGCAAAATTTACCCTTGCATCCCTTACCTGATCATGTCCTCGCTTCCATGCCAGCATCGCCATACCCAAAAAAGATACCTAAGCTCCTTCTAGATCTACCCCAATCTCATACAGTATCCCTACCTCATGTGTAACTAACAGATGAGACAATGAATCAAGAACTTCATCCTAGATCCGTATGAACTAGCTCGTGACTCGTGAAGACATGTATCTTGCTATCATATATGTTGTCTTAATGATCAACCAACAATCAGTTTGCAAAAATCCTAGGTATAAAAATTCTTCACATCCATCCTCCTTGTAGTCCTGGTGTTGCTAGTCCTGGTGTCCCTACAGCTTGCAACCTACATAAGGAGTCCAGTCAAACCCCTACATCTCATCCAAGATCCGCCGCCAATGAACAACTGAATTTGTCCATGTGTAATAGATTAGAGGTATATATCTATAGGAATACAACTCATATGTCTTTCATGTCTCATGTAGTCTAATGGGTCATACCACAACAATATTCTCCCATCCCCATACTAATAAAAGTGTCACCCCAGCTCCGAGGGTCCTACCCTTTTGATAGGCGCACATGTGCAAATCATAGTATAAATGTTTGATGGTGGTGTATCCCCAGTAGTACCTCTTGCCATCATCATCTAGCATATCACTCATCACTCTAGCCCACCCTAAAGGAAACCTATTCCCTATGATATCTAGCATCATGCGTCCATCAATCAATCTGGTTAGGTAAAGGGCTACTCGTGGTAGTCACAGTCATACTACCAACACTTACTTCAGAGGCAGCCATTGTCTCACTCTCAGGATCTAATCACATGCCTGGTACAAGAGCACCTAGGAAATCCTCAAGCCTTAGAATTTTTTGGCTTGTATCTGACCTTATCCAAGTGAGAGATGTGTGTTTTCATTGAGGGCTTAGTAGGTCATGTGGACTAGGTGAGTCGGTGTTAGTACCAAGGTCACCAATTCGTCATTGTTAGTTGTTTTTGTTAGTTTAGGCCTAGTTGGTCTAAAGGTGGGATTTGGGTTCAAAATGTGTCCTAGACCCATGAATGATGTAAAATTTTCATTAAGGTCATTAAATAGGGTTATTTCATCAAACTACAAAGCATAAAAGCTCTATATTCTAGTTGGCATAGTAAATGCAAAAAGATGCCAAAAGTTGTCATGACAACATTTGCAAGAAATTGCAAATGTTGCATGCAACTCGACAACTTAGGATCCCCACAAATGTAGGAGTGGGAATTGATTTCAAATTGCCTAGAATAGTGGAGAGTGCAATCTAAGACACTCTGAGGCTTGAATCCCGAGGAGAGAGTTTTTGTAAGCAAGTTTTGGAATAGCAAAAGTGACTACAATTCTGAGTTAGTGTATTTTTTGAGCATTTGGTGTTACAGAGCTTGTTTATGGATTGAATCATAAGATCCAGCTATTGATTCATGTAGAGGGGTGTGATTTAAGACTTTTCCTTTCATTGTGTTAGTTCTTTTGAGTTAATCTTTGAGTGGTAGGAAAATAATTGCAAACTAGGTAGTCTGTTGGTGTCTTTTAGGCCCCATTTGGTTGCAGGAATACAGTGGGAATTGGCAGCGCATATTCTAGTTTTGAAGGTAATCTGCCATTTGGTTGCTAAGATGCAAAACCCATTTTTGGATGCCAAAACCTGAATTTGACCCAAAAATGGGTGGCACAATCTTCCCACCAAAAAGGTGGAATTCAAAATCTAAACCTGGTTTTAAGTTTTTTGAACTCCATTTTAAAAACCGTCGGGTCCGGAGTCTTCCCATTTATATATCTGAGTTTGCAAATAGGGTTTAACCATTGATTATTGTCTCATCTTTGTTGAATGCAGCTCAAACATAGCAACGGGCACCTTTTTTTCATCGTCATCGTTCTTCATTTTCATTTTGAACAGGCAAGCAGTGTAGAGGAGGAGGATTAGTCAGAAGCTGCAAGGTGAGTTTTATTCAGTTTTTTTGATGCTTTCATCAAAGATTATATTGTATTTGTTTAATATTTATTAGGGATTTTGTTAGGTTTAAAACTTTTCTCCATATTATTGCACAAAAAATGTATTAAGATTTAGGAATGGCTTCAATCATGACTGCTGCTCTACATTATTCACTACCTCTCTGCTCTACATTATTCACTGTTTACATTTTCTATAACATCACCTCTCTATGCAGCCATCCTCACATTCAAATGGAATCAATAGTTAGAAAGATCACAACACAGCCCTGCTTTCAATAATGGCCTACAACATTCTAAATACATTCATAGTTTTGTGGTTTCATGTAAAGTTCTGCAACAATGACTCTCTGACTATGAATAGATGGAAAAATGTGACACCATGTTTGTGGCCCCTTCTCTCTATTTCCCCCATACCCACCTTCTCAAAATCTCATTTTTATTACCAATATTCTCAAATCTTAGGTCTACGCATCTGTCATGTCATGAAATAAATTAACTGCATTTGATTCTCAATGAACAGTTAAAATGGCCCACTAAGTGCCTATAAATCCAGCCTCAACAACCCCAAACATTTCAAATCATCTTGAGGTGTTCAGAAGTCATTTAATTTATTCCTAGCCTATTTTCCCCTTCTGCAAATATGTCTGCTACCTGCGATAACTGCGACTGTCAAGACAAAAGCCAGTGCACGTAAGTTTATTCACAATCTAGCTGCTTTAATAATATACTCTATTTTTGATCTGTTGGTTTCAATATACTATGTTTTCAATCTCTTGGTTTTTTTAAAGTTTCAATTTTAAATAGTTATAGAGAGGTGATGTTACAGAAAATGACTGCATACAGAGGTGATGTTACAGAAAATTGCTGCATAGAGAGGTGATGTTACAGAAAATGGATCCATTTTCTCTAACATCACCTCTCTATGCAACCATTTTCATTTGACTGAAACCATAATTCATTTAGCTAGTATTATTAAATTCATGAGTCTTTCCTAAACCCTGTATCCCATATAGATCAATGGATTTCCAAGCCCTGTTTGAACTCCATTGGCTGACAAAGTTGAGGTGTTGGCTTTACATAGACAAAGGCAAAATCTTAACTCAAGCCTTTTCAATATACCCAATTTGTGCTTAGTTGCAATCATTGCATTCCATGGATGACATCTCTTTGAGGCATTATGTAAACAATTTTTCTGAGCTATCTATGCTACTATATTTTGCACACCTCTTCCAAGCAGTTGCAATTACAATATTTGGCAAAACTCCTTTCTTTTATGATTGATGGATGTCCATACTCTGTTTACCGAACAATGTCCTTTATTTAGCTACAAAAATGACTAAGAAGTTTATTATTTGACACAGTATCATGGACAAAACCCATTTTAAACATTTTACCGAACAATGTAACAACCTGACCAAGCAATTCATTGCAGAGCCCATCCAAAATTGTATTGAGCTATCTTTTCTTAGACAATCATCTCTAGAATGTGGTTTAGAAATGTTATGTAGCCTATTATATATTATTATTAATAATACAAACTATTAGGCTTGGCTCCTTATTCAGCCAAAAAGAAAAAAAAACAATGGTCTAAGGTGAGTGGGTCATTGGATGACCTTGACACATTTTTTGAACAATCATATTAATGGCCTTAATCTGGGCACCACTCTAATCTTCACAAGAATTCACAATATATTCATAGAGCTAATATGGAGAATCCCAATGTTCAGCCTATGAAATCCATAAGTGAGGGGGAGCATCTCACTATTCCACAGATTATGGCAGGAGGCATCTATACCTCCCTCTAAACTAGGGTTAGGGTAGAGTTTGCAGAGACTATCACATTGTTCATGAAAGAACGATGTTGTTACACAGTCAAGCACTGAGCATAGGAATAAGATTTTTTCCGTGTAGCTATCAATGTTGAATCACATCTATTTGACCCCCTGTACACTGACATGGAAATAGTAAACGGAGAGCCTCTACAAACAAATGGTGCAGATTTATGGAGAAGGAATGAAAAAATGATTTTAGGTTTTACACATAGTGTTGAAGATGCATCATATTTCATCCAAGTACATATAATGAAATATGTTTCAACCTTGTGAAGACTCTAGACCTTTGTTTTATCTTGTAGGTTCCAAATGTTGGACACAACTAGTAATAAAATTGTAGATTTGGAAAAGAGGCTTTTGAAACTTTGAAGACAATGTAATTGGCATATGTAATGCTAACTCTACAATCCTTGCTGGTATGCTTTTCCATGTGTGCGTGAATGGAAGGTGTTGGGACAGTATGTGGGCATCCATCAAACCATAAAAGACACAAAAAATTTATGCATATTCAAACCCTCCAAAGAAATGTGTTCTCATGGACTGCCCTGTTTTGATAATTCCATCAACACCTAGTGGGATAATTCTCAAGAACTTTATCAAAGTTCTTGAGAATTATCTCACTAGGTGTTGATGGAATTATCAAAGTAGGTTGGACTAGTAATTAGGGGGTAGACGTTGTGTCATGTTTGATACTAAGGTCAACCATAGGACCACTAAAATTCCATCAATGTGGCCTACTACAAAAAATAAAATCAGGTTTCACAAAATAAATTGACATGTGTAGGATGAGCCCTTTATTACAATTATAATAGTTAAGGTGGGAAAAATAAATTGTAGTTATATCAAAAAGGATATTGTGTGCTTGATAGTACAACCTCTATATGTTGCATTGCGTACTATCTTCCTACAGTTGTCTTTCAGTTGTGCATAGTTAGTCCAAGATGCATAAATCACTGAACAATGACTTGTTATAAACACAACACTTTTAACTAAACATTAAAAAACTTAATGATCTCTGTTAATTTAAACCAAAAAATCTTTCCTATCTTTTTTCCTGAGACATCTTATCTGAAAAGAAAAATCCTTAAATACTTATTCTGATTCTCTGACATTAAAAAATCATTTTTTTGTTCCTAATCAACTGTATTTAAAAAGTAGAATATTGCTATCAGTTCAACATAAATCTTAAACACTTGTACTATTTATAATTTTTAGTTAAAGTATGGAAAGGAATTTCCAAGCACCATATGGAGTATTTCTTCTGCAATTTCATATGGGACTCATTTATCTTGTTTGAGTATTATCTATTTTGATTCAACTGACTTGTCACTCATTGAGAGCTTAAATGCACGACAACAGATAGTCTCCAACCTCAAATTTTCTTTAATTTTTTACCTTGTGTTTTACAATCTTACATCATCTCTATTTCCATATTTTCATGGATCATGTATTCTTAATAATTATGACCTGACATAGTATAATTTTAGATTCAATCTCAAGTCAAAGTGTTCCAACCAGCTTCCCCCAGTCACCATGATCTTCTAGATTCATTTGTGTGCCCAATTAAATCTATCAACCATCTTGAAAAAAATGTATATACAGAAATAGTGCCATTACATGTTTACAGGCAACTATACAGCACATTAAATGTCCATACCAGCCATATGGCTCCATTGTAGAACATGCCTCAAAGTTAAAGAGTAGACGGTTCTTATGGTTGTGATGGTGCCTTTCAATCTACATGGATTCAAAACAAAGATCAAATATTATGTTATTTTAATAGGCTTTACAGATGGATTTTGTTTATTATAATTAGAGTTTACAGATCCATCATGCATAAATTGGTGCAAGACAAAGGAAACAGCCAAAACATGCACTGAAATAAACTCAAAATTACAAAACAAGCCTTGTAAGAATAAAGAAACATTGAAATTCTATGAGAATCCTGCGTTCATCATAACACATCAATGAATTGAACACAAAGCTAAGATCCATCTGGTGTACTTTATTTTTATAAGTTGAAGTTAGTTGTCAATCTTATGATGGATAATGGATATCTCCTCGCTAAAATATTTTTGCTTGATAATGGATATCTCCTCGCTGAAATATTTGTGCTTGTCCACATTTCAGGCTATTGATGGATCCTACTAAGAATATTGATGTTCTAGGACATGTAGCTATGGAGACCACATACACTGGTCTTCTCACAGCTCTTCTTTCTTTACTTGTCATAGCCAAAGTAGTGTTTTCTCTAGAAGGCAGTACACGAATGGGTAAACGAATTAGAAAAGGAAATTCTTTTTATAGAATGGTTATTCATTACAATGACGTGGATTGTCATGATCAGATTTGCATGAGTAGGGAAGCCTTCTTTCATCTAGTTAGTATCCTAAGGCTGAAAGGAATCTTGACAAATACAATACACTTGAAGTTAGAAGAACTTGTGATGTTTCTCTACACCCTTGGCCACAATCTGAGGAACCAAAAGATTGCCCACAACTTTGGGCACTCTAGAGAGACAGTCAGTAGATACTTCCACAAGGTGTTGAGGGTTATCTTAGCACTCCATGAGGATTACTTTATATCACTTGGTCCAAACACTCCTTAAATTAGTGGGAAGGACAGTTTCGATCCGTTCTTCAAGGTAATTCTTGTGTTGTTACAAATTTCTTTTATGGATTTATATCCTTATCATATTATTGGTTGATTGTACAATTGATGATTTTATCATATCATATAGGATTGTGTTGGAGCTATCAATGGAACCCATATACCAGTCACCATCGATGTCAATATGCAGGGTAAATATCATGATAGAAAAGGCAACTTGTCGCAAAATGCTATGGGTGTGTGTTCCTTCGATTATAAGTTTTAGTACTGCCTTGCTAGTTGGGAAGGGTCTACCATGGATAGTCATGTTCTAGCTTCAGCTCTGTCAAGAGAAGGTCCACTTGTTGTTCCCCCCGGTAAGCCAACTCATAGTTTAATATTCTTGAGGGTACAATCAATGTTTCAAGTTTTAACAATCTACTTTATTTATGTAGGAAAATATTTTCTAGTGGATGTTGGATAT
>MU227141.1:4087391-4119802 GCA_018584345.1 Thuja plicata | reverse complement strand
TATATATATATACTATGATGAGGATTTCAAGACTTATCAAGTAATACAATGATTATTTATAGTTTTATGCAAACACTTGTATGTCTCAATTCCAACCAATCCTTACAATACCATTCTGCATTCCTAATTTCATTTGGAATAGTCTCGATGTCATAGAATTTTACAATCACACTGTTTGTTACCATATCATTCATCTAGATCATGGACATCAAATTGTGATCCAAAATATTGATTGAGTGTGTCCTTAATGTAATTTTATATAGAGCAAATGGTAAAAAAAAAGCTTTTCAACATTGCACTTTAACTTGCTAATTTTTGGGGGTATTTTCTCTGTCTTTCTCATCTTCATTTTCTTGAATTTTCTAACCTTGCAGTTTTCCACCAATTGGAAGAAAAGATTGAAGATAGTTTTTTTTATTAAAGTATTACAACATCCATATAATAACTAATAATCAAAGGTAATATGATATTCCTTATAAATTTAAAGTATAATCAAATTTCAAAAAATAAAAGTTAAAAAAAAAACCATTAAAAAAATTGAAAATTAAAAACAACTCAAAATTAAAAAATGGATAAAATAAATCACATGAAATTAAACATTATTAAATAATAATAATAATAATAAATTAAAGCATTTGTCAAATTCCAATTCCAATTCTAAATACAGAAGCAAACATAGAAGATGGAGTGTCTAATTCCAATTCCATTTCGAAATTGTTGAACCAAACGCGGAAGTTGGAATTTGTCAGTTCCAATTCCGGTTTTGAACTTGGCAACCAAACGTAGAAGATGGATTGAATCATTAATATTCCGGTTCAACCAAACGGTCCAAACTATATTTGGAAGATGCAAAACCAGAATTTCAAAACCTGATTTTGAGATAATCAGGTTTTGAGTCCAATTCCAATTCCCCAACCAAACGGGGCCTTAGCCAGTTTTTTCTTTCATAGCTCCCACTTGAGATTCAACCATGGAAACCTTAAAAGGGTGGATGAATCTTGTATCAGATCCTTTGTACATTCTGTATATAGAGGTAGGAGTTTAGGAGATGAGTGGATCTATTTTTAAACTCATGTCCTAGGCGAGTTAGGACAGTCCAGTTAGGTGCATGAGAGGTTAGAAACCTATTGCAGAGACAAGGGAATAAGATGGAGAAGTGAACCAGGTGATGTCAGAGTGTTTTTAGGGTATCATGAGTCCCTAGGTTTGATTTTAGAGTTGTGCCAATCCAACTGGATTGATTTGTGAGGAGAAATCAGACCATTGCTAATAATGCACCAAAATAGGACTAAAAGCCCTACTTTCTAGGATAGTGTTGTACGGACAAGTTGGGGACCCAAGACCTTAGAAATACTTTAGGTATCCAAAAAGGGTATCTAGATCCCTAAATAGTTTTGGGGGTTTTGTGTGAGTTTTGCAAGTTATTCTAGAAAAACCCTCTGGATAGGGCTAATAGAGTCATTAGGCCTAATTGGACAGTTTGAAGACAAGTTGTGAACTCGATTACTTGAAGTGGGAAAACCTATGGATTTTGAGTTGTTTGGGAGTAAGGAGGACATCAAAACTACCCACATTTCCCTTGTAGCATGGATTATGTTGGAATGGAGAAATTTGCATTAGTTTCTTCAAGTCTTTTGAAGCATTGAGACAAAACTAAGATAGTTATCATCCAAGGTGAAAGCACAATTACTGTAACTCTTAGAGAAGAGTTAGGTGAGGTCTTAGAAAGAGTGTTTATTCACTTAGGGAGATCTTATAGTGGAGTTAGGATCCTACATTGGGCTAGGGAAACTAATTCTTATCTCGGGGATTGTGCAAGCACACTTTAGAGTTTACTTTTATCAATGCCTGTCCATAATAAGTCTTTACATAGGGCTCTGAACCCTCTTGCATGTAATACAAAATCAAGCCCCTAATCAGTATCTTATATATCTATCATACATCGAGAAGTGTAATGGTCGTCTGGCCATTCAAAAATTGAAAACTTGAGGTTGGACTGTGCGACCTCTCTATCAGGGCAGTCATCAGTGTATTATGTACTCTCAATTAGGGCCATAAATGTATGTGCTCCATTCCACACAATTCTACTTGCCCTCACTCCTACAGTGTTAATTGATCTTCTAACACCATTGTATCAAGCCAGACCTCCCATGATATGAATGATGGCATCAGCTCCTGCATCCAAACAACCACATCTATTAGTTTCTTTTAAAGCATAGTTACCCTTTTTTTCCCAGTCTAGCTTGGGGCATCCTATCCCCCCATCCCTTGTATCTTATCACCAACCCCCCCCCATGACCTTTTTTTGATCAATCGGTATAGAAACTAATTGGTAGGTAGAGATNCCGATCCATGAAGATGTTGATCCATGATTGGCTCTCCAAACCCTTCCCACGATCAACTATGTTGATCGTCATCCGCGTAGATGACTATTTGTCGATGTTCATTTACGACCCCCTCTCTATTGTCCCTGCAAACAATGATTGGTAGATCATCGTCTATGTAGACGATGATCCACTGATTATCATTTGCACCCTGTTATATTTTGTCCCCCTAATAAATGCTCTAAAAGATAATTAAATACAAAAATAGAATCAAGGGACAAAGTATGGTTGGGGAACTCACCGGTGATCTTGGGTCGGCTGGCCTCTGCTATGTTTGAACTCTCTCTCCGAGATACAATCGGTCTTGTGGGTCTTCCATCTCACTCTCTCACTCTATCTTTTTTACTCTAAGTGTGTGAACATGACTCCTCTTGGGGCCCTTGGAGCCCATTTTTCATCCCGGTCCCCGTTTTTCATCTCGTTTCTTCCTATTTGTCTGATAAGTCATAAAAATTTCCAATTCCCCTTCTCTTCTACTATTTTTTCTTCTCGTGTCCCTTTTTTCAATAAAATTACCCAAAATTTAATTTTTGTGCAATTTTCTCGAGGGGGCCCACTCCTTTGTCATCATCGCTTCAGCAGAACTTTTAGGACCCTCTTTTCTCTCTACGACATCTTATTTCCTTTTCTTTGATATGATACCATTTCTAACAACAAATCAAAGAGGGGAAAAATGTAGACGCCTAAAATCATCCGATTACATTAATTAAATTTTTATTTGATTAATGTTCTTTAATGGGATTATAATTAATTATTAGTGTTACTTTAATCTATTTATTTAATTAAATAAATTCATCTCCTAAGTATTTAAATTTAATTTAATTACTTATTCATTAAATAAATTCATCTACTAAGTATTTAAATTTAATTTAATTACTTATTCTTAATGTATTAAATTGAATTTAATACATTTTCTCTCCATATCCCTTTTTTTAAATAAATTTTATTTTATCTGTCACGTGACTTGTTCCTCTAAACCATGATTAAGTTAAATATTATTTAATTTAATCTTAATCTAGACCTAGATCCTACCCTACCCACATCACTCTCAACCAAATAAGCCTATTCACTAATTAACTAAGGTTAATTAGGCTAATTTTGGATTCTTACACCTATTAGTGCTAATTATTTGCTCACACATGTGTGAGCAAATTTCAAAAACTCACCTTTTCAAATATTTCCTAAAATTCTTAAATAAGGTCCCTTACAACCTTGATGACAACCTCTTACACTTTCCTAAAGTGTTCATTGGACCAAATTTATGACTTTTTCTTACACATCTATGAAAAGATCTAGATTACAAATGTACTTGGAGTACACATTGGCCTATGACATCCCAAGTTGCTTACACATGTGTGAGAAACCTTGGACTCTTGCATGGATTATGTTTCTTTCATGTGGAATCTATGTGGGTGCCACATCACCCAAGCCCTCCAAAATCCTATAAATAAGAGCCTTTCCAAGAGCAATTCATCCTCATTTTTGAATACTAGATTTATTATTTCATTTTGTTATTAAAGCATTTAGAGCTATTTTGCATTCATAGATATTTATTACTAACATGTTTGGTAATTATATGCACATTTTTTCAATATGGTAGTTGCATCCATTTGTATCTCTCTGTTTTCATTTACTACTCATTAGGATCTTCCGCTAGTTTCATATCCACTCTTTGCATTTGCATTGAATGCTTGAGGTTAGTTCTACATAACTACTCCTTGAGTTTATTCAATCCTACTACATTTAGTTTACATTTAATATCACTCATCATTATCAATCAAGTGGGATTTAAATATTGTGTTGGGAGACCACGCCCACAAAATCTCTAAGAGAAAATTAAACAAGTCTTGGGTGCACTTGTTTTAGCTCATCGAAGGTTGTGGAAGAAGCTTTGTGTAGGAACTAAGTTTTTAGATATGATAATGTAACTTGTATGCTATTTTATCTCTAATGCTTTCATGTATGGGCTTGTTCCACATAGGTACATTTCAACCGCATACAATAACAAGAGAATGTTTCAATGTATTAAACTTCAACAGTAGATAGTGATATAGATTCTTGTTTCTTACTTGACCATACAACCAACCAGGAGCCAAGGAAATAACCTCCACTACTATTATTCCTCTTGTTATCAATGTATTTGGCTCAATCTTCAATAGTATAAGTTTTCAAAGTGAAATATGAATCCTTGGATACCATAATCCAAACTCTTATGTTCATTTTGAATATTTAAATATAATTTTTACAAAAAACAACATGTGATTCTTTTGGTTCTTGTTGAAATATAGCCGCTAAACAAATAACATACATAATGTATGGTCTAGCAATAATCAAATATAATAATACTCCAATGATTAATTTTATTTACTTGCATCATCTTTGGGAAAATCATCATCTTTTTTCAACTTGCATATGGTGACAATAGATGTACAAATCGGTTTAGAATTCTCCAATCCAAACTTGTTCAATATTTTTATGGTATACTTGGACTAAGAAATGAAAATTCATTTACTATTCTAATTCACTTGTGATCCAAGAAAGAAATTTAACTCGCCAATAATGGACATTTCAAATTCCTGTTGCATTTCATCTACAAATGTCCTACACATGTCATCATTTCCTCCAAATATTATATCATCAACATAGACTATAACAATCAAAATTTGGTCTAAGTCAACTTTGTAGTATAAGTTACTGTCAGCATATCCCTTTTTAAATTTATATCCAATTAGATACTTTTCTAATCTGTCATGCCAGGATCTAGGTGCCTACTTCAGTCCATACAATGTTTTTGTTAATCTAAAAACAACATCTGGATCACTTCCTGACTTAAATCCTTCCGGTTTCTCAATATAAACTTCTTCATTCAATTCTTTGTTCAAGAATGTTGTTTTTACATCCATCTAATAAACTTTGAAATATTTAAAGGATGTTAAAGTTAAGAATATTCTGATCAATTCCATCTAGGCAATAGGGGCATATATTTCTTCAAATCAATACCTTCAATCTAAGTGTAATATTTTCAAACCAATCTTGCCTTGTTCCTGGTTATCTTTCTGTTTTAATTATCTAGTTTATTCATGAATACCCAAATTGTTCAAATTAAGTTTTTGTCTATCGGTCTAGGCCTAAGTTCTAGGTCTGGTTCTTCTCTATCTAATCAAGCTCTTCTTCCATTTATCTAACCCAATTTTAATCACTGCATGCTTCTTCTACCATATTTGGTTCAATTTTTTATAATAAACGCAAAAAAAGTTGTTGTTGAGCCGCTTTACTTGTGATAATACATGTATTCTTATCTCCAATAATCTTATTTTCCAAGTGGTCTCTCTTTACATACCTTGGATTTTTATTTGTAGATGACGGAGCCTCATTTGTCTCTTCTTATTTCTTTTCTTCCTTTCCTTTTCCATCAGCTTCATCTGATTCATATCCAGTATGGTTTACAAAAAAAATTTGAATACCTTCATGAACCTTCACATTCTCACTTTCAACTATCCTATTTAGTCTTTTGTTATAACACTGGTACACTTTTCTCTTCGTAGAGTAACCCAAAAATATGTCTTCATTAGCTCTGCTCTCAAATTTTCCAGGATTGTCATCATCTCTCCAAATGTGGTATTTTCTTCCAAATTTTTATAAATATTTTACCATTGGAACTCTTCCATGTCATAAATCATATGATTTCTTTACATACTTCCTTTGGAAAAGTACTCTGTTAAGAGTGTATACTATTGTGTGTATAGTTTCTCTCTAGTAAATCTCCAGTAGAACTGCTTCTTTGATGATTATCTGGGCCACTTCTTGTAAAGTTTGGTTCATTCTTTCTACTACACCATCATGTTGTGGTATCCTAGGTGTAGATAATTATCTATTAATGTCATATTTCTCACAGAAATTATTGAATTCATTACAAGTAAACTCCCCTCCTCTATCATATCTCAAACACTTGATTTTTCTATCAACTTCATTCTCAACTCTTGCTTTGAATATCTTGAATTTTTCTAATGCCTCTAATTTTTCTCTTTAGAATGTTACTCAAGTTAATCCAAAATAATCATCAATTAAAAACATGAAATATCTCTCACCTTGTGAGCTTCTTTTTATGGTTGGACCGCATAGGTCATTGTTTACAAGATTCAACAAACTGGTAGATTATTGTTCTTTTCCTTTGAAATTTTCTCTTGTTTGTTTTCCTTCTTGACATTCTTTGCAGATAATGTTGTCCGGTTTGTTCAATCTTCTCAAATCTCTAATTGCTCTTGTTGAACTTATCCTTACCAAATTGTCAAAGTTAATGTGACATATTCTCTAGGGTCAGAGCCAAATTTCATCAAACTACGATAATAAACATCTCTTTTCTCCTTCTAGTTGATACATATGTCCACTTTTCCTTTTTCCCACTGTAATAAAAATTTAGGACTTCTTCCAAATATCACAACCATCATCCTAAAAATACAACATCATAACCATTTTCGCACATTTGTCCAACATTCTACAGATTAAGATATAAACCCTTTACTTAGTAAACATGGTCACTGTTATGTTTTCCATAAAAACTAATAGAACCAATTTCAACAATATATGTTATTGTATCATCGCCCAATCTAATAGGACATCCATAATAATATTCAAGTTTCACAAAATTCCTTTTATCACTAGCCATATAATTTGAACATCCATTATCAATCAACCATTCATCTATATTTCTTCTAACATATAATGCATTTTTTCTTCTCCGCCACCATCACAAAATAATAGCCTCATAAACTAAACTCCACTCTTCTAAAACTCTACACAGAGATCTTCACTGGTTCACCCACTACAAACTCTCTTACTTTTTTCCAAATCATATACTATATACTTATATACAAGATAAATCATTAGAGTTTACCACAAGGTCGGCCATGCCAAAATCATATTACAATTAAGTTTGAAGTCAACCATGGCAACAAAAAATTACAATAAGGTTGCATGCCATAAGCATCCAAACCCAAACATAGAATGGACCCAATCAGATAAGAGATAAACATTAAATACATAGGTTACACATAGCATGAACTCATCTAGATAAGAGATGGAAATTAAATTTAATACCCAGACCAAAATCATGAAGCATGATCCACTCCATAAGAGAGGGGGACCATGAACATGCTACACATAACCCAATGTTAGATCCACAATTACTGGAACAACTTCCATAGCCATCTCAAACATGTAGAAATGCACTAAAAAAAGAACCACCTAACTTGCCAACTATATATATACCTCCACACGCCATGGTGAGATCCACATGCCATGTCAGGAACAATGATGCTTGTCAACAATCCACATTAGAAGCCATCACAACACATTTCTGGACCAAACCATAAACTGAAAAAAACTATAACACTAATTGAAATTATTTCCAGATCACAAGGAGTAGTTTCTAGATCACCAGGAAACACCACAACCAAGACCAAATCCTAAAAATAATTCAAAACATATATATGCATATCTTCATCCTTGAATTTTGGAACAAAAACCTTCCAGAAAACACAACTTCCATCTTCAACTACATAACATTGTTACTAAACCACTAACATCTAGACAAAACAATTGACTTTCATACCTAAGAAAATAACTCTGAAGCATTGATAAGCATCATTTTCACAATCTCTAGAATACATACTTTTATTCTACTGTTCTATAGGTTCAAAAGAACTAACATGTTCAACACACAACCTTACTTCTTTCCGGACCAACATCCTTCTTTTGGACAAAAGATATACTTGAACATGTCCACAATAACTAATTCTGAACACAAATGTAAGAGAAAACAACTCCAACACCTCTAGACCATAGTGTTTGACATCAATGTCACCAAATAACCAAACATATATTTCCAAAAAATTTCACTAAAGCTTTGTCTAAGGATACTTTTGAGTATCTTGTATAGATATTGGGGGTTGTTACCCCTCCTTTTTCAAACAAGATACATAAGAGAACTACATCTTTCCAGGTGGAGAACCATTTCATATCCTTTGTCTCCTTAATTGATGCTTTGGTTGCTCTTAGGGGACCAGTGTAGGTGGAAGGTCACAAAATTGGTTGCAAAGATTTGGTTTCCCTAATAGGAGGATAAATTGTGGTTATTTTTTTCTAAATCAAAATAGAAGAGGATTTTCACCCTTTGTCCTTGATTTTGAAGGGGGAGAAGGAAATTCAAAAGGTTGTTCAATCTTAGGTGTTGTTGATGTTTCCAGTAATTCCAAAAGGGGAGATTGTTAGTATTATTATTTGTGTTATAATTGATGTCAACCTTTGGTATGACATTGATGTTAATTTTATAATGATGAAGAGTTGCTAAGGTTGTCAAGGATGAGGTATTGATTGATGAAGAAGACTTTAAGACTCTTTCTTGAGATTGCTAAGGCTGAGACATTGATTGATGAAGAAGATTTGAATAATAGTTACTACTATTTGTAAGGCTGAGACATTAATTGATGAAAATATTTGAATTTTATTTTCTAAGGTTTCTTGATGAAGAATATTTGTTGAATAATGACTTAGGGTGTTTATGGCTTATTTGTACAATATCATGCAGGAAAATAGTCTTTGAGGATTTTATGAGAGAAAACTTTGCATTCCTCTATATGAGGTGATGATGAATTATAGATTGGGATATAATTACTGGTTATTGTGAATATTATACTATCATGTTTTTAGGTCCCCAAATATTTATTTGACAGAGATATGATGCATTGGTTAGTTGATAATAAGGTTGGTTGTCAGGTAGGATTGGACATGCTCAAGGAATGGCCTGAATAGCTCTATAATGGGATTTTAGGGTATGTGGTTTGGTGGAAATGGTTAGATGGTTTATGAATTATTTTAGTTAACATATATTTTGATGGTTTGATCCACTGGAGAATATTCATTGTCATAAATGTTATTTTGTTGCCTGTGTTGGCTTATGAATGACTCGGTTATTTCTGGTGACTTGATTTGAGTATTATTTCTCCAAATATAGGTTAAGGGAATATTTTAGAGACTTAAGATGATTATAAAATAAAATAAAATTCTTTAGATTGTACTATATGCTTTGGAGTGTGATTTTGGGTCAATCAATAACCTATTTTTAATGCCTTTTTACACGTTACCTTTGGATCTGATTTTGAAGGAAGTTGCAATGTGTATGGATGGATTATAATCATTTCATATTATTGCACCAGATATTGGTTAAGAGAAGAGTTAAGATACTTAATATAATTATACAATGGTATGTCATGCTTTGGATTACAATAAATTCTTTGGAGAGTGCTTTTTGGCCAATCAGTAACCTATTTTTAATGCCTTTTTACATGTTACCTTTGGGTATAGCTTTGGAAAAAGTTGTGATGTGTATGAATAGATTATATTATTCTAAAAAGGACCTTTTAGATGTTTTTGGGTCCCCTTTATCTTCTGGGGTGGAACACATTCAATATTTTTTCTCAAGGTGATCAACTTTGTGCTACTAATGCTTGTATTCTTATCGTTGAGCTTGTTGATGTTTCCAATGAACAAGTCTCTATATATTTGAGTGAAAAAAGGATAAGATGAATATGAGTGTATGTGATATTATTTCAAAGGTTTTGGAAATCAAGTGTGAAGAAAAAAATTTATGAACAAGGTAAAACTAAGGTGCATATTGTTGAATCAGACAAAATTGTCACTACAACAGATTAAGAGATTTTGTTCCCATTTTCATTATGATTACTATGAAGCAATAAGTTTCCTTTGTTGTTTTGTGAAGATCCACATTTTTTTCTTGAGGATTAGTGAGATCCTTGAAGTGTGCCTAAACTGATAGGGACTGTGAGTTCCTTTATTTCTAGCCTAAAAATTTGCAATCAAATATTTGGATATAGTGAGTACATTTCTCAGTGCGGTTTTTTCCATCTTGGGTTTTCCACATAAATCTGGAATTCATGTGTGTATTATCATTTCTTTATATTTTTATTGATTGTTATTTGAATTAATAAAAAATCACTAAGGTTTTTGGTAGAATTATTAAGCTTTTATTTCAATGTAGTCTAGCCAAATTTTGCATCTTCGATTAGAAATACATATAAACATGTAAATGTTTTACTGAAGTCCTTGATGAAGTGTCTATAGAAACCATACATTTCCTAAGAAACTTCTCTTAAAATTTTTTTTTAATGGAACATGTTGGTTCTTTATCACTTCAATTTTCATTGGATCAATTTGTATCCCATGCTCAAATATGTAGTGTCCTAGAACCACTCCTTGCATCATTAACTAACATTTTTTGTTTCTCAAAGATAAATTACATTCTTAGATGTTAGTAATAACTGAGAGGGGGGGGTGAATCAGTGGCTTCAAAATATTTTATTTATTCTAACCACCCATCAAATAAACCTCAGATTATTATGTCCCTTACAAGATGCATGCCATGAAATACTTTATAATAATTAACTGTCTGTCGGTTTTCCTTTTCTAACCTTATTCTCCTTGATTACCGATAAGCAGTAAGACTTATTTACCAACACTCAGTAAATATGCAGAGTATACCGATAAATCCAGAAATGCATATGTGAAATGTAAAACAGTAAAGTAATAAACCATACACACATAACACAAGGATTTTAATGTGGAAACCCTGTTAAGGGAAAAACCACTGGGACCGGTACCCCAAATTTTCACTCTTCTGAAGTGAGCCACGTTAGGAGCCAACCCTATTAAAGGTTACAAACACACTGTTAGGTGTGACCTTGTTAGAGGATTTTATACATAGAGGTTGTCACTTAGTATCGGGCAGCTCAGTTTACTACCATCCTTGAATCAACCTCCTTCTTAGACTGTCAATAGGCTTTGGGAAAATCTAGAGCTACTTTCATGAATCAACCTTTTTGGTACTCCTTGGGATGTACCTCAATATATAGAAGACTGTTAAATCCTGCACTATTAAGAGACTTGACGCTTCAATGGTTAAACTGAAATACAATGACCTATTTCTAATGCAACTTGAATTGCAGATTTTTAGATCTATTTAAGTACATTACCTCTCTAGTCGATATATCAATTCAATTCTTTGTGCTCCACACTTTCTGCTCTATGATGTTGTGCTTCACTGTTTGTCGATGTCTACAAAATTATTTAGCTCTCCCTCAGCTTGATTGATCAGGACTATATGAAGTTATCCTTCATCAATTTCTCTTCAGCATCCTCTTTCTATTCACCCCCATGATTGTGATTAATCAGAAATGAATTAATCTTGTCTCTTATATAGACATGATATTCACTGTTTCTTGATTCTTGATTCTTGATTCTTGGCATGAAAAACAATCCAGCCAATCTGATTTAAAGCATAACTCCTGATTTATCTCATAGTTATCTTTATGCCAACTATACAAATCTTCTTTAAATCAATCACTTAACTCTGGTAAAAAAAAACAATGAAAAAAACCAGTTAAGTCTATCTTTAGCTCTTGCCAGCTAGATATTTTGTCACTTTCTGAACTCTCTATTTTGTTGGTCAACTCTGCAGTTAGTCATCGGTGACAACTGCCAGTTCCATCGGTGTGACTCCAGTCAGCTTTAGGATCTCCATCCATTGGGCATCATTGGATTTTACTCGTCAGGAAACTCTGTTCTCAGCTCATCGGGCATCCTATGATTTTTTTTCGTCGGGCAATACTGTCTTTTGCTTGTTGGGTATCACTGTGACTTTTTGTTCTTTGCCTTTACCGATGGTGTGCACTCGGTCGGTGTTATCTGTCACTTAGTGAATACTTGACTTTTATGCATTTATGAAAGCATAATATTTGTTCCATTGATTCTCTAAATTCTTTGGCATTATATACATGACCGTACAGATGATATCAAGTTGACATCAATGACAATACAAACCATTAACTGATTTAATGTCTTGCATTATCTTCAACTTAACATTATCAAACATTTAATCAGTTACATGTCATCAATCTCTCCCTTTTGCAGTGATGGCAACATACAATATTATCACACTATATTATTTCTAATACAATATGAAATACAATTGTTGAGATTCATCAAACTACCAAAAAAAAAAAATTTATAACCAATAAAAATGTCTGACCGCTGGAAAGCTTTGTATTAGCTTAGATTTTATTCTTGTAGCTCTCTATGTTTTGCTTGTTCTGATGTGTTGTGTCCTTTCCTTGTTTCAATATCTCTCTTTTGACTATTCTTCTTCTTTGATGTCTCTGTCTCTTGTTAGCAACTCTCCCTTTGGATATAACTTTCATACAATTTTTCTCTCCCTATGGATATGATCTCTTCCTATTGGAGTAATCTGATAATGGATAATCTTTCTTCTTTTTCTAAAGGCTGTGATAATATGGATACTTTTTCTCCCTTTGACAACAATTCCAAACAAATATCTCACAGCTATCTAACATTAATGTCAAATAATCATTTTCTTCCATCCACAATATATTCTTTGAATTTCCTGTATCCATCAACAATACAATAATATGCTCTGGTGCTCGGTTCTAATATATACCTTTCTGTATATAGATGTAGCTTTGAAGTTCATCCTTTTTGCTTGCATCAACATGAATGATATTCTGCTAATACATAGGTTGATGCAGCCTTCAGTATTTTACTGACTAGTAGACAAGGGTTTGACCCCTTGTCATTTTCTCAGGTACTCAAATGTATCCTTGGGTAGTGGCTTGGTGAAGATATTAGACAATTGTTATTTTGAATGCATATACTCAAGTATCACCTCTTTTTCTTGAACTTGCTCTCTTAAGTAATGATACTTGATGGCAATGTGTTTAGTCTTGGAATGCGTGACTGGATTCTTGGAAATGTTTATTGCACTGGTGTTATCACAATAGATAATCACTGGTTCTAAGATTTTCATATGCATACCTTCTAGCAACTGTTTGATCCATGCAATATTTGAGCAATTTGTAGCAGTAGCAACATATTCTACTTCTACAGTAGACTATGAGATGCATCCCTGCTTCTTGCTAATCCATGTGACAAGTTTGTCACCTATAAAGAATGCTCCTCCAGTTGTGCTCTTCTGGTCATCAAGATTTCCAGCCCAATCAACGTTGGTAAGCACTTTTAGTTCAAATTTACCTTCTCTTTTATACCATAAGCCAAATTCCTCAGTATTCTTCAAATATCTTAGGATTATTTTCATAGTAGTCATATGTGATTCCCTGGGGTTAGCAGAGAATCTAGCAACAATTCCTACATCATGTGCAATATCTGGTCTAGTGTGTACAACATACATGAGTTTTCCAATCATTGATCTGTACAAATTCTGATTTACCTCTGTTGTCTTGTCTTCCTTTGTTAACTTACATCCAGTAGCCATTGGTGTTCCAACTGGTTTGGAATCTTCCATCTTGAATATTTTCAGGACCTCTTTGATGTATTTGGACTGTGTAATGAAAATACCTTCACTTTGTTGAATGATATGTAGACCAAGAAAGAAATTGATCTCTCCAAACATAGACATCTCAAATTCTTTGCTCATTTCATCAGCAAATGATTTACATAGCATATCATTTCCTCCAAATATGATGTCATCAATGAATATTTCAGCAATCAAAGTGTTAGCAACAGTATCTTCTTTCAAATAAAGATTATTGTTTTCACTAGTCCTTATGAATCCAATACTTATTAGATAGGAATGAATTCATTCAGACCAGGCTCTAGGAGCTTGTTTTAATCCATACAAGGCTTTGTGAAGTCTACATACCGTTCCTCTTGTCTGGATCAACAAACCCTTCTGGTTGCTCAATGTATACCTCTTCTTCAAGTATTCCATTTAGGAATGTTGACTTGACATCCATTTGATATACTTTGAATCCTTTGAATGCAGCATAAGCAAGTATTATTCTTAATCATTCTAGCCTAGCAATGAGTGCAAAGGTTTCTCCATAGTCTATACCTTCTTCCTGTGCATACCCTTTGCATACTAGTCTTTCTTTGTTCCTTGTGACTTCTCCATTCTTGTTCAGCTTATTCCTAAATATCCATTTTGTACCAATGACATTCTTGTCATCTGGTCTTGGCACAAGTGACCATTCTTTTTTCTTCTCAATCTTCTCAATCTCATCATTCATAGTACTTATCCATTCTTCATTATCTAGTGTAGTATTGATAGATTTTGGCTCAAAATCACAAATTAAACAATTTGAGTTTAAATACTTACTTCTTGTTCTTGTACCAGCTTCTTATCTCTTATGATCTGGATCTCTGGATGGTTCCTTCTTACATATCTTGCAAGTACAAGTACAGTTCTTTGTCTATCAGCTTGATCATTTTCTTGATCTTCTTTTTGTTCTGCATTACCTTGCACATTTTCTTGATCATTAACCTAACCATTGGTAACAGCAGTCTGATCGTCGGTTGCAACATTCTGTTGTTCAGGGATTAAGCACTATTGCTCGGGTAGAGTGTTGGGTTCTTCACAATATACAAACTTGTTGTATTCCTCTAGCTCTTTTATGCTTTCCATCTCATTCTTTTCTGCAAACTCATCAATATTTACATTTGCACTTTCAACTATTTTTTTAGAGGCCTTGATAAGACATTTAAAAGCTTTTCTTTTGGTAGAATACCCCAGAAAAATACCTTCATCACTTTTGGCGTAAAGCTTTCCATTTCTGTCATCCTTTAAGACATAACATTGACTACCAAAGATCTTGAAGTAACTTACATTGGGTGTTTTACCATACCATAGCTCATAAGGTATCTTTTTTGTGTCCTTCTTCAATTGTACTTTGTTTAGTGTATAAACAGCAGTGCTGACAACTTCTCTCTAGGAGATTTGGGTGATGTCTTTTTCTATCATTAGTGTTCTTGCACAATCAACTATTGATCTGTTCCTTCTCTCAGCAATCCCATTTTATTGTGGTGTTCTTGGTGCAGAAATCTATCTTTTTATGCCAAGCTCATTACATAAATTAGTGATTTCATATGATATAAATTATCCTCCTCTATCTGATCTCAAACATTTCAAATCCTTGCCACTTTATTTTTATACCATAGCCTTATACCACTTAAACATCTTGAATGCTTCAGATTTAACTTTTAGAAACATAATTGTCATCATTCTAGAGTAATCATCAACAAAGAGAATAAAATATCTATCTCCATAATAGCTCTTTGTCCTCATAGGTCCACATAAATCGGTATGGACTAATTCTAGAATATCATTAGATGTATGGGTTTTACTTTTGAAACTAGACTTTGTCATTTTACCTTTTTGACAATTTTTGCCGATGACGTTGTCTGGCTTTGCCATCGTCGGTAAGCCTCTTACATTTCTTCTTCTGCTTATTTTTATCATGTTGTCAAAATTAACATGACATAATATTTTGTGCCACAACCATATGTCTTTGTTTCTAGTCATTAAGCAAGTGTTGTTAGTATCATTCGGATATAATAAGTTACCTTTAGTCTGTTCACCGATACCAATCAGTTTTCCTGATTCATTAAATATCTTTGCCTTCGTGTTCTCAAATGCTACTCTGTGACCTAAATTATTCAGCTAAGAAACACTCAACAGATTATAATTCAATCCTTTTACCCAATAATAATTTTCACATTTAATCATTTTATTCAACATTATAATTCCTTTACCTTCAACCGGACAAGGTGTATCATTACCCATTCTTACTGTACCACCATTATAATACTCAAAAGTATTAAATTTTTGTTTGTCACCGGTCATGTGGTGAGTGCAGCCACTATCTATAATCCAGATGTCATTCTTGCTAACCTTAGATATGAGTGCAGTTTCTACATACCTTTCATCTTCATCTGAATCATATTTCACAGCTACAAATACCATCTTGATGTCTTCATCAGGTTCAGTGTCAGTATCTTCATCTTTGCAAGCAGCTAGGTAGCTAGCCTTATTTCCTTTATCCTTTTAGTCTCGGGTATCTCTTCTTTCTGATTGTCGGTAACTTCTATAATCTTTGTTATCACCTCTATCAGATTTCTTCTCAAAAGATTTTTCATTAGCTTTTTCATCTTTTCTTTTGTTAGGACATCTTGTAGCAAAGTGTCTAATCTCTCTACAATTAAAGCATACAAGTGGTAACTTGCCTTTGTATTTACCTTTTCCTCTCTGCATTCTCCTTGCCATGAGTGCTTCTATTTCATCTAGATCTTCTTCTGCACTTTCACTTTCACTATCTCTTCTAGATGTGTGTCTTTGAATTGATTTGCTTATTCTCATAGAAGACTTAAATGCATACTCTAAGTTTGGTAAGACACTATTATCAAAGTTATTCATCTCAAATGAAATCAGTCTACCAATTAAACTATCAAGAGTAACTATGTTGTTTGCTACTGCTCTAATTTCTTGAATAGCATAAACTCTAATAGCATATACATGTAGTAAGGTTCTTAAGATTTTACTTACCATTGTCTCCTCTTCAAGTGTACCTCCAACACCTCGTATAGCATTGACTACTTCTTTTATTCTTGTGTTGTACTGTGTGATGTTTTCTCCTTTCATTCTGAGATCATCAAATTTTCCTCTGAGGCTTTCTGCCTTGGCTCTCAGAACATTTGTATCACCTCCATGTACAAGCTTTAGTTTGTTGCACATTTTTTTTGCAGTTTTGTAATCCTTGACATCTTCAAATTCAGCATCGGAAAGTGGGGAAGAAAGCTCAATAACCATGCAGTTATGCTCATGCTTCTCTCTCAATTTATCTACTGTCAAAGCTCCTATAGGCAACATATATTCAGTATCTAAGTATTGAGTAACATCATTACCAATACCTAATAGGTGGAGTCTTATCCTGCTCTATCATGAAGCAAAGTTATCTTTGTTCAACTTGGGCACATCTCGTCTATTCATCTTGTGATCCTGACTTAGGTCTTGAAACCTTCCTTATAAGCACACAAGCTCTGATACCAATTGTTAGTAATAAATGAGAGGGGAGTGAATCAGTGGCTTCAAAATCTTTTCTTTATTCTAACCACCAATAAAATAAACCTCAGATTATTATGTTCCTTACAATATGCATGCCATGAAATACTTTATAATAATTAACTGTCTATTGGTTTTCCTTTTCTAACCTTATTCTCCTTGATTGCCGATAAGCAGTAAAACTTATTTACTGACACTCGGTAAATATGCAGAGTATACCGATAAATCCATAAATACATATGTGAAATGTAAAACAGTAAATTAATAAACCATACACACATAACACAAGGATGATTTTAACGTGGAAACCTTGTTAAGGGAAAAACCACTGGGACCAGTACCCCAAATTTTCACTCTTCTAAAGTGAGCCCTATTAGGATCCAACCCTGTTAAAGGTTACAAACACACTGTTAGGTGTGACCTTGTTAGAGGATTTTATACATAGAGGTTTTCATTTAGTATTAGGCAACTCAGTTTGCTACCATCCTTGAATCAGCCTCCTTCTTAGACTGTCAATAGGCTTTAGGCAAATCTAGTGCTACTTTCATGAATCAACCTTTTTGGCACTCCTTGAGATGTACCTCAATATATAGAAGACTATTAATTCTTGCTCTATCAAGAGACTTGATGCTTCAATGGTTAAATTGAAACATAATGAACTATTTCTAATGCAACTTGAATTGCAGATTTTCAAATCTATTTAAGTACATTACCTTTCTGATCAAAGTATCAATTCAATTCTTTGTGCTCCACACTTTCTGCTCTGTGATGTTGTGCTTCACTATTTTTCAGTGTCTACAGAATTCTTTAGCTCTCCCTTAGCTTGATTGATCAGGATTGTATGAATTTATCCTTCATCAGTTTCTCTTCAATATCCTCTTTCTATTCACCCTCGTGATTGTGATTAATCAGAAATGAATTAAGCTTGCCTCTTATATAGACATGATATTCATTGTTTCTTTATTCTTGATTCTTGATTCTTGGCATGAAAAATAATCTAGCCAATCTGATTTAAAGCATAACTCCTGATTTATCTCGTAGTTATCTTTATGCCAACTATACAAATCTTCTTTAAATCAATCACTTAACTCTGGTCAAATAAAATAATGAAAACAACCAGTTAAGTCTATCTTTAGCTCTTGCCAGCTAGATATTTTGTCATTTTCTGAACTCCCTGTTCTGTCAGTCAACTCTGCAGTTAGTCATCAGTGACAACTGCCAGTTCCGTCGGTGTGACTCCAGTCAACTTCAGGATCTTCGTCCGTCGAGCATAATTGAATTTTACTCATCGGGCAACTCTGTTCTCAGCTCGTCAGGAATCCTGTGATTTTACTTTGTTGGGAAATACTGTCTTATGCTCGTTGGGTATCACTGTGACTTTGGTTCTTTGGATTTACCGATGGTGTGCACTCCATTGGTGTTATCTGTCACTTAGTGAATACTTGACTTTTATGCATTGATGAAAGCATAATATTTGTTCCATTGATTCTCTGAAGTTTTTGGCATTATATACATGACCGTGCAAATGATATCAAGTTTACATCAATGACAATACAAACCATTAACTGATTTAATGTCTTGCGTTATCTTCAACTTAACATTATCAAACATTTAATCAGTTACATGTCATCATTAGAACCTTTGGAGGACCTTCTCAAAAATTTCTAATGCTTCCTCATAGGTATCACCATATGTGGTGAAATCATCCATGCATACCTCCATACAATCATGTAAAAGACCTGAAAATATGCTAAATACTGCTCTTTTAAATGTTGCAGGGGCATTGCAAAGACCAAAGGGAGGAATGAATAATGCATATAGTGCCCATGGGCATGTGAAATTTTTCTTGTATATGTCTTTTGGGGCTATCTTTCTATGATCATAACCATGAAACCCATCAAAAAATGAAAACATTATTTACTAGCTAAGGAATCCAATACCTAATCAAAGAATGATAAAGGAAAGTGGTCCATACTAGTTGTTGAATTGAGTTCTCTATAATCCATGTAGACCCTCCATTTTCCACCCTTCTTAAGAACAATCTCCAATAGGGATACCCATGGACTGTCTGATATGGGATGTATGAATCCTACATTGAGGAGTTTCTGTGATTTTGCCTTAACTATTTCCTTTTCTGTGGGATTCATTCTCCTTTGATGCTGCCTTATTGGTTTGTAATTTTATTTGATATATATTTCATGTGTATAGATATTTAGATCAAGGCCTTTCATGTCATGATAATCCCATGCAAAATCTGAAAAATGTTCATGTATTAGAGTAGTTAATTGTTGGTGTTGTTATTGTTGTTCTCAATTGAGCTTATTATTGATATTTAGATATTTGCCTAGCATTATCCCTACTTTTGTAGTTAGGAGGTTCATGGATGCACCTCTCTGAATGGGAATCACTAAGAAGAAGAAGCCTAAGTGTTCATTTTGAGAGAAAATTGGACATGATGAGCATCAATTTGATTCAAAATATATTTGTTATCCCTAATTTTTTATTTGTAAAAATTAGGGATAACCTACCAAAATTATAATGTTTTAAGGATCTAGACACATTTTTTGAGGCATTTATTCATTTTCTAGGAATCCATTGACAAATCCAAGACCTCTGCCTCCATTTTTGTCAGGTTTTGTTGTCTAAAAGTTCACTTTTTCTTCAATTTTGGGTTTCAAAGGTTATATTGCAAGTTTGGCTTCAATGTCAGATCTCTAGCTTGTAATTGCAAGTAATTGTTATTACAAATAAAGTTACAAGCTTGAATTATTTTCACTTTTAATATCCTTATTAAAACCTAATCTTGACATAGTATATTATGTTTTTATTTTGTTTTTATGTCAAGTTTGTCCTTTTAAGTGAAATCGGGTCTTTAATGGTCATTGCACGTAAATGTTATGTTTTATTTATAACTTGTAAGTTGGCTTCCAAGACCTAATATTACAAGTAATTTATATTACAACTTTCATTGAAGGGTCCAAGACCCAAAATTATAACTTGTAATGAAGGGTCCAAGACCCAAAATTACAACTTGCATTGAAGGGTCCAAAATCTGAAATTACAACTTGCAATGAAGGATCCAAGACCTGAAACTACAAATTTTCATCCATCTTCCAAGACTTGAAAATGAAACTTGTAATTTGTCTTCCAAGACCAAAAATTGTAACATTTAATCCCTCTTCCAAGACCCGAAATTGTAACTTGTCATCCATCTTCCAAGACCCAAAATTGCAACTTTTTGGGTTGGAATGAAAACTTGTAATGATGCTTTCAAAACCTGAAATGCAACCTTATGACGTATATTTTACAATTGCAAAACCAAATTTTCTTTCCAAACTTGTACTTAACCTTCTAAAACCTAAATGTAACCCTAAATGCACTCAAAATCACTTGAAATTGGGTCTCTAAGACCCAATTACAAGTGCAAAATTGTACATTACCATTACATATATGAAATGCATTTATGTTTTTCACAATTGAAAGTCAGTAGCCATATATTTTCCCACTTGCAGTGAGCATTCCAAGACCCAAAATTAAGCTTTGGCACCACTTTTGCATCTTTTTCAACCTACCTCTATGTTGATGGGACTTTGTGACCGGGTCTTCTAACAGAGGTAAGTTGTCACCAGGTACCGGCGTACTGGCCAACTTCGCCTGTAAAGGTAGTCTGAGGAAATGAGATTCCCCGGGCCTCTAAGCATGTTAGAGCTGGGTCTCGATGGTGAGGGACTCAGTTGGGAAATGTGACTATTTTGTTTGAGGGGGATAGCTGGTTATCTTAACTTGTCTTCTCTGGGGATTCAGGTAAATGGGGTTTCTTGCAAGCGCGCATTTACTTAACAAATAAACTTCAAAAGATATTGCAGAGTTAGAAGTATTTCTTCTACTTATAGTTATACTAAACATTCAAAACATCGAAAATGCTCTAACACACTACACGAAATACTGAAGAAACACAAGACCATCAGCTCATATTTTATCAGTAGTAAAGGAAAGGAGGTCGTTAATCTACTTTAAGTACTAGAGCAGAGGACATGAAGAACACAAAGCATAAAATACCGTTAACCCAAAAGACAGAATGCTAACAACATCATCGAGAGAACTCTTCCTTCTTCATTAACATCTCTTCCAGCAAGCACTGGTGTGTGGTACAGTGGTGGCTCTAGGGGAGCATTTAACTACTGAAAGCTTAGAAACTATGGAGCATTGAGCTCTGCAACTAAGAACTAAGAAAACCAAATTTCTATTAACTATGGACTACAAAATCATCAATTTTTTTGACCCTTGGAATGAGGCCAGATTTATCATTTATACACATCACTTGACCTAAAACTTAACCTAACTTATTTTACACTTTATAATATAATATTATTTCTGATGACCGGTACTACCTGCACTACGTTACAAAAGAGCTCAAAATGGAAACAGTCTATCATGTCAGAAGAATAAGACAAGAAAAGAGGAGTGGAAGAATTAGCCTCGAGAAGAGAGCCAATAGAAGAGGAGAAGAAATCTGATCCCCCGATGATCGAGGCTACATGCCTCATAAATGGGAAAGCGGCACCCTATCTTCGATGTGCTAGTTGTAATGTTGTAGCGACACCTTGGGAAGACCATCCGTCAAAGAACCTCTTGTCCATCTGACATGCCTTGTTGTGGTTACCTATCTTCTAACAACCTTTTATTAATACCTTAAAAGTGACCGGTCGGTCTTGGGAACCGAGACGTGGGTCACTTAAAGAATACAAAAATGTGGGATCCAGAACTCCAGGATCCAGGAGCTGAGCTCCCAAAGAATAAATAATACAAAACACTTCTCCTGAAATCCCTATCTGGAACTCAGAGGATCTTTATTGTTTTCTATTTTTGTTGAAGGTTTGGAGGAGATGGGAAATCCCATCTTCATTGATGTCTCTAAGGTCGGCCCTGTGGTACTTGGCCACCTCAATCTGCTCACCTAGGTCAGGAATATTTGCCTTAAATTCTTCGGCCATTTTTGCCACATCATGACCCCTGAGAACCATGAGAGTTATTTTCATCATCTTTGCTCCATCTATCCCCTTCTAAGATTGATACCTTGATTCCATTAATTCATCAAACTTTCCCAAAACATACTCCTCCAGAGTGCATGTGTCGGTGCTAAACGGATCAGCTCCGGAGACCTTCAAAACAAAAGACTTATACAAATTGAAAGAGTATTGGACCGCATTGGTCTTATCACATAGGGTCCCCACCAGTTGCTTGATTACCCCCAATGTGAGGTCAAGTCTGGAGTGCTGGGTCTTTACAAAATCAAATGACTCCTCCCCCAAAATCCCAGACTCAGAGACAACCTCCTCCCCAATGCTGAGGATTTCTTCCAACTCGGCCTTCCATGCCTCGTAGTTTTCAACATCTCCCTCCTAGATGGAGATGGTGGTTTCAACTTGGTGTAAGACATGGTAGGTGCATATAGGTCTTGGAGTGTGGACACTAGGAAACGCCAGACATTTCCCAACTATAAGGTCACCCATTCATCAACCGCCTGGGCCTTCCTTTTCATCACCCGTGACGTGTTTATGCAACCCTAAGGAAGTGGTGCATCAGATGTGGAGGCACCTGGGGGAAAGACACTGATAGGCTAGGCCAGCTCTACAAGCAACCCCATAAGGTTTGCATTTTTCTCTTTCTCTGCCTTGAAGTTTTGAGCTTCTTTCTCATAGTGAGCCTCTACTGCCTTGGCTGCTTCTTTTAACAGGTCTAACTCCCCCTATTTTCCTCTCTTTCTTAGTGAAACCTCAATGATATTGTAATCTCTGGCCTTAGCCATTGCTTCATCCACATCTGGGGAAGGTGTCACAATCACTGCGATTGTATCTCCATCTAGCTCAGTCTGAAGAGTGTGGACTGTCCAGGATTTCTTAGCCTTTGGCAGATTTTGCGCCTACGCCATCATCTCTGCCAAGGAGAGATGGGCCTTGGGTGTTGTTGGGTCCTTCCTCTTTCAATATTCCACCAACCATTGTGGCAGTAGGGGTGGCTTTGCAGCCAAAATATGTTCTTGTGCTTTCTCCCCGGGATCTTGTTATGCCCCTTTAATAGTAGGAGTTACTTCTAGCTCCTTCGTACCTTTTGGTTCTTCGGTGATTCCTGCTCTGGTAGTATCTGTATCTTCTACCCTGATGTCTGCATCCTTGGTAATATTAGGATCATCACTTTTTGCCCTGAGGTTTTCTCCTTCATCTTGTTGTTGCTCTTTATCAGCCTCTATTGTTGGGATATTTTATAGAAGTGGGGGAGGTGTCGGGTTGAGATTTAATGTTTGGGCTACTGTGATCACTTCCCTGAATGTTACCTTGGGTGGCGGCATTTTGAACATGATAGTTGGGGTCATGATTGTTCCCATGGGTCCTGTTTCCCCAGCTGATGCCATCTGTTCATCTTGAGTCTTCCTACCTTCAAAAATCTATTCAACCTATATTTCTAGGGCTTTGGAAACCCTTACCTATTCTTTCCCTTTTTATTCTTATGCCCGGGCTTCTTTTTCTTGTGCGGGCTCTTGCTCTGGGAGCTCTTCTTGCGTGGCAATTTCTTTTGCCGATTGTACGATGTCCCCCTAAAAATTTCTAAACTCATCAGCTCTAAACACATCATCAAATTCTTCATGGGGAGGGGGATTCTCTGGGATGTGCTCTGATTCTTTCTTCGGCTCCAGGAGTCGGAAGAAACAATTTTTACTTTTGGGATGTTTGACATCCCAAGATCCGGTTCTATCCTTGGCTTTGGATTGAGCCTCTTCTTTCATCGGGTCACCAAAGGAGGCCCTGCATCCCTTAGAGTTGCCTGCTCATCTTTTGCTCTACTTCCTATTGCTCAAACCATTAATGCGGCTAGTGAAGGGGAAGAGGGAGGATGAACGGGCCTGATCATGAGGACCAGGGTGGCCAACCTTGTGATCAATTTTTCCTTCATCTGCTAGGAGACCGCCAGTATTTGTTGCATCTATTCTTTTATGGGGGCTGCAAATGGGGCTTGCGAAGGGATCCTCATGATTCTTTTCCCTCTATCCTCTCCCTACAAAGAGTTTCCAGCCCCGGGGGTCAATCTCAACACTGTCAGGCTAACTTGGTGCATACTCCCTAGACATGCCTTCTTGAAATACTTGTGGCTGCACTCGACCACGTCGTGGGTGATATCTTCAATAGTTGGCCCCTCCTGGGAATTCCAATTTATTGGGGGGAGGGCCATCTTAACTATCCCCCTTTCCTTGTACTAGGGGTCTATTGTGGACCTAGTGTCTGAGAAGTCATTCAGGAATTTACGAAGCTTCAGCCTCTCCGTCATCCCCATTGTCATCCGGACGAAGTGCCAAATCTAGACTTCAAAGTTATCTTGAAAATCTTCCCAGAAGTCCTCCATATGGAATCTGTGGGGCTCTGACACCTGGGGAAGTTTTGTCACAATCTTACCTAGCGGATCAAAGTTATTCCATGCCAGATAGAATTCTGTTAGGCCCAGGCTTTTAAGTTCATTGTCTGCCTCTTTAGCTGCAACCAGACTGCATGTGTAATTCCCATAAGTGATTGGGAATGGAACATTCACCACCTTCTTTACAGTGTATAAGGCGTGCAATTCTAGCATCTGTCTGCAATATTCTAAAAGGATTATCTTGTTCCCACAATATTTGGGCAACAAATAGGGTTTCCCAGAGAAGCTGGTTACCTGAATGTAAGTATGCTGCTGGAATTGGATGTAGTAGTGGCCATAGCTTTTGACCAAATCCATTGCCTTCTTGGAGAGATGGTACCCGGCGTCTCGGGTGGGCGTGAGAAGATTGTAATAGACAAAGGCATCGTTAACCCGACAGAAGCTAAGGAAACTCACCTCCCATTAGATTTGTGGAAAATAATCCCAAGGAGTCTTTTTCCCCGGGCCAACTCCAAGTTCACCTGATGTGAGTAGCCCATTTGTGATGGGGCGTTGTTGTTCTAAGACCCAGAGAACATAGGATGTCATATAGAACTTATGTGTCTGGGCCACTTGAAGGAACTATGAGTCCACATGATTCGAAATGATGGCGGCCCAATCAAAATACTGCTCGCTAGTGGAGATGCCAAGTAAGAAGTAGTACATCCATCCTAAAAATTCTCAGGCATGGGGTTGCCCAAAGATCTGGCATAGTGCTATGATCCCCATTTGGATACTTTCCTTAAACTCATATCAGGGGATCTCTAACTTCATTCTTTTGGGGTCCTTCTTCGGGGTCTTGAGCCAATGATTGTTTAAATATTGCCAGGCCATGAGCTCCAGCTACTGAAATTGTGCCAAGGCATCAGATTTGGTGACGATGACTGGTTCATCAAACTGGGGGATCCCCAATCCTACCTGAAATGTTGCGGCATCGAGAGACACCATGGGAGTAGGATATCCGATCGGGACCGGAGCAATGAGCATGATGGCCCAGAAAAAAGAGTTGTAATGTGTTTCCAATGTGAGGATAATTTTTGGGGCCTGCATAGAGCATAGGAAGCAAGCTACCTTCAGGATCCTGAATTCCCCAACATTAATGGCCAATTGGTACCTGGCCTGGCACTGAATGAACATCATCTTAACCAAGCCCTGCATTTCTGACCACATCCTGATGCTGGTGTCAGTGACCAATTGAACCTGGGATTCGATCTTTGATCCCACAACAACATTGTCTTTCAAGCATTTCATGTTGAGGGGCAGTTTCTGCAAGGCCCTCTCAATTTTGGACCTGACGGCTGCCCTGGTGACCGCCGTGGAGGAGATCTCTGGACTCCCGGGTGGTGAGGATGTGAAAGCCTCTCACATAGTGAAAGTGTGGTGTCTCAAGATCCTGCAAGGTAAGGTGGCCATAAGAATTCATGAATAAATAATACTCTAGGATTCAGAGATCTTACCACTGAGGCACGCCCTTCACCTAAAATTTAGCTTGAGTCAAAATCCTAAAAATATATATATAATGCAGACTTAGGGAATTAACCATTATCCAGGCTTGGGGGTTTTAGCATACTTAATGAAAGTAAGATATGGGCAGGGTGAGGGCATAGGACCTGGAGTCCAAAAAACTAACCGTTGGGAGACGTGACCAGAAAGTGAGTTGTCAGGCCCACATGGGTGTCACATGGCTATGCAATAAATGGGGAGTTATGGTGATGATCACGCCAACTATCTGAATGCGTGCAAAATGGAGGCCACTTGGACAGTCTTGAATGCACACATGGGACATAAATGTGCCATAAAGGCTGATTGACAGTGGAGAGAGAAAATTTCCATGGTTGAAACCAGTAGAGAGTCGAGCTCCAACCAGGTGGTATTCCGCCATGGGGTGAGATTGCAAACTCAGATGGAACACAGAAAAAAATGGTGAGCTTGACGCAATACTAGAAGGATATACACCACATATACACAAGGACATAGTAGAGCCAAAGGGTATATACATGAAAATACAGTGGGCCAAAGGCTGAAACACATATGCACAAAAATATACAGCACCCATAGGGCTTTTTACAAGCTTTACACTACACATATTCACACGGCCTAACTGAAGACAATGTACATTATAAACACTAATCTAAAGCTATGGAGAGGGAAAACAACCCTCTCATAGAGCTGACCCACCAACAGGTGGCAAACTAGAAACAAAACACAAAAAGGAAAACCAGACAGAAAGGGACAAAAACCAAAACCAGCAAAGACAAGAGCAGAAACCAAAGAACCTACCTGAAAGATGAACACAATGGAGAAGGCAAGCACGAGAGGCACCTTTCAACGAGCTTAACCTAGGGATTATTGTGAAAAATTACCACCAAATTACTGGTAAACCGCCACTAAACACAGGAGCAAGAGCAGTTTGAAATCACCTTAATTCACTTTGATTCGCTCTGGATGCACAAGTGTTTAATCGCAGTAATTGTAAAAGTGATGTGTAATTCCTATTTATACCCGAGGTAAAAGCTAGTTACCTTCTTTCCCATGGACCCCGGAACAAGAAAACCTCCATACTCAGGGCCCGAGGATTCCAAGCCACCATGCCTTCTCACAAGGGGAAGACATCGGGGCAGAGAATCCCGGAGTCCAGAATCTGACTCTGGAAAGAACAAACAACTCCGGGATCGGGTCCCGAAGACATGAGAGACAAAAGAAAAAAAGAAAAAAAGACCTCGCGGGAGGGGAAAACCCGGAGAAGAAAACAAAGAAAACAAAAGACAAGGCGAACAAGGAAAGAGCCAAAAGCGAAAAGAGTGGACCCTACATTTTGCACACAAAATGTAGGGACGAGTATGTAGGGCATAACACTCTGTTAGTCTTGTTTGCACACATAACCTACCAAATGAACACATCAAGGCATAAGCCTTATCATGTAAGAAGACTTAAAGGTTGAAGAAGGACAAAAAGATCATAAAGATACATCCAAAGCAATAAAGAAGTATATTTTCCTTGGACAGTAAATGGTTTTTTATTTCATCAAAGAAAATAGAATGCTTTCTAGACAAAGATGTAAATGTTATTTTCCAAAGTAAAAAAGCATTTTGTAGCAACAACATGAGGACTAACAAAGGATGATGTAAATAGAGTTGTGTCGCTGAACATTTAGAAGAGTTTTCAATTATTTACTTGTGATTTATTTTTGACAAATTACATGTAAAATGAAAAGATGTAATTGTAGATGATCACGTTGTTTGCAAAGTTGTAACTTGTAATTACATGTAAACAAATTGAAAGTCAAGCTACATTAGGACTGCAATTTGGAATAAGTCATAGTTAGTTGTGGAATAAGTCTTAATTAATTTGACTAATACCACTTTTTGCTCTCAGCCCTTCACCTATAAATAAGAGAGGGTGCTCGTTATAATTTTTATCTTTTGGAAATGCAAGAAGACTCTGCTAGTTTGTATATGCACTCTAAGACTTTGATCTTATATGCAAATTAGATTTATTTCAATAAAAGAGGTAGGTTATTTTGAGACTTTGTGCCAATCCAAGTTGTCATGTGATGACATTTTCTAGAGTTGTTTGTGAGTTTTGTGTTTTCATCCAAGAGGGATTTGAACTTAATATTGCAGACTTTGAGTTGCATATTGTGTTCAAATTTATAATTCGGTTTCAAATTTAGGTCTTGCAGACTTTGAGTGTGATGTTCATGATATTATTAAATAAATTAATTAATAATTTTTGCATGTTTTTCCCCGACATTAATTTTATTATCTCTCGGGCCCTTCTATTTTTATTTTTTCAGTGTGTTGGCCATGTTGACCTCATTTATAATATCTCAGGACATTTCCCCAAAGCCATATATAAGGCTAATTCTTTTGTAGTTGTAGGTATGCAAACTCTAATATTTATTTTCTAATGCAAATTCCAGTTGGGATTTCATTGTATGTCATTTCAGAGGTGAAATACACTCCCCAATTGGTACTTGCAGTTTTAGTGGGAGTAACTCCTCACCCTATTCTACTTTTCTCCCAGTCTGGTTTGTTGTAATCTAAATTGATATCAATATAATTTATCTCTTGCATGTATAAATCTCCATTGCTTCTGAATATTAATCTTTTCTAGCACGTTGACTTATCCTTGCAAATTCTGACTATGAATATCACGTGGAGCAACTAAATACCAGAGAGAGAGAGAGAGAGAGTTTCCATACTACCGTATGTTAGATCCAAGCATCCCATACACATGGACTAGGTTGAACTCTTTGACTGTACACCCTTCTATCTATTTCCATTGTACGAGCGTCATCTCCTTTGATCGTACAGACCATTATGAATTCACTATACAATTGATTGAGTTCACCCTACAGGATACCTTCTTTCCATACAGACTCCCTATTTACTTGTTTTTTGTACAAACTTTTGGTGTGGGCATATCACAACATACATATGTGATTATATTCGTATGAGTTATTAGGTTGTCATACAGAAGAAGGAGAAAATCTATGACTATTAGGTATTGTTGTGCATAATAAATCTACCACACAGAGATAATCCTTAGCCATAGTATAGAGTTTTCATAGGCTTAGGATAAGAGGTATATGCGCAAAACATTACAGTGGTATCAGAGCCAGTGATTCTTCCAGTTGTCAGGTTGTAGATGCATAACATGCACAAATTTTACACCAAAAAGAGATACCATTCCATCGACAGAATGGGGGAACCATAGGATCCCACCACAAAAGTCATGGCATTATTAAGGGAGCTACTAGAAATTAGGCACAACTCGATGAAACCATGATCAGAGGGAAATAATGGAAATAATAAAGAGTGGACCTGCTAGGAAATCAATGTCATTCTATAGATCAAGAGACAATGTTCATTACTCTAGGCCAACCTTCTAGGTTGGAAAGCTAAATCCCTTAACTAGGTGAACTTTAACAAGTTCTTATTATAAATCCTTTAACATGATAAATTCTAAGTTGTGGTTTTGAAATCCTCTAGCGGGGTAGACTCTAACATGTATTTTTGTACTTCTAACAAGGTACTAATCACTTTTAACAAGGTGAACCCTTGAAAGGGTATTGTAGCTCCTAATAGGGAAAACATTTTATAGTACAGTGAAGTGAATTTGTGGGCTTCATCCCCACCATGGGTTTCTCCCTCTTATAATGGTTCCCAATTGAAATATATATATGTTATGTGTGATGCTTATGTGGATGCTTGATGTTATTTACTTCTATTTGATATCATCAGTTATGTGTTTCATTGTTTGGAAGTTATTGATTAACTTTGTTAGATCAGTGGTAAAAATTATTTAGTACTTGTTTGCAATGATTCACCCCCCCTCAGTTCTTCTAAATACTAACACCCAAGGTGTATTGTATTCCAGGTATAGGGTACACTCCAAGGGAAACGGGTTGTGCTCATGCTTGACAATAGGGCCACAACCAACTTCATCAAATCATCACTTGTGAACCAAAGGGGTTTGTGTATAGAGGCACACAAAGGGTTAGAAGTCAAGGTGGTAGGAAGAAAACTCTTTCCATATACCCATTTGGTCCTGCAACTAAGCATTACCATGGGGAACCACAAGGTAACATATGACTTCTTCGTAGTAGATTTGGATGGCATGGAGGTCATACTTCGAATTTAGTGGATGGTTACTCTTGATGATTATATAGAGAGTTTCAAAAGGATTGATTTCTCCTCTAAAGTGGATGGGAAAAAGGTAGTTCTAAGGGGAATGTCAAATGGTGACCTGAAGGAAATCTTGACACGACAAATGGAGGAAATCTTCAAAGATGACAATTTAATCTGGGTGACACACAACCTAGTATCAACAGAACCCTTGAGGAGTCAACAAGCATACTATTATGATGATGAGCTCCAGGCGGTGTTGGATAAACAAAATTTGGTTTTTGCCAACATTCTCCCTAGTATCCCTCCACATAGAGGCTTTGAGCACACCATCGAGTTGGAGGAAGGATTCAAGCCTATCATCACCACACCCTACCACCATCCTAAAAAGTTTAAGGATGGGATAGAGAAGATGATCCAAGGATTCCTTGACAAAGGATGAATCCAACCTAGCTTGAGCCCCTTCGCATTGTTGGTAGTGCTAGTAAAGAAGAAGGATGGATCCCTTAAAATATGTGTGGACTATTGTGTGTTGAACAAGAAAACTATAAAAAAATAGGCACACCATCCCCAGGATCAACAAGATGTTGTATGAGTTACATAGCGCAGTCTATTTCTCCAAAATAGATCCCTGCTCTGGTTATTATTAGATTCGCATGAGGGAGAAAGATGTGGAGAAAACATCTTTTCATTTCCATTACAGACACTATGAGTTTTTTGTCTCATTATTTAGGTTGACCAATGCTCTGACTACCTTCTATTCATGCTTGAACCATATCTTCAACAAGAAACTTTGCAAGTTCTCATTGGTATTCTTACATGACATACTCATTTATAGTAAGATGTGGGAGCATCATCTTATGAATTTGGATGGTGCTGGAAATCATGGAGTCGCAATCATTGTTTTCCAAAAGGTCCAAATGTGAATTTGGAATGACAAAGATATTATATCTAGGACACATCAATAGTGCATGAGGGCTTTAGGTATACCAGGAGAAGATTCAAACTATTTTGGACTAGGCATCTCCCAAGACTCTCTCATATCTGCATGGATTCTTTGGGTTGTACAGTTATTACAGAAGGTTTGTGAAGGGATTCTCATAGCTCAGTGCACCACTTATGAAGAAGAGATATTTCCAATGGAATGAACAACACAACACACTTTTAATAAGTTGAAGGAAGTCACGAGTTCTTTTCCAAGTCTAGCACCACCAGACTTCACTTGACCCTTCGTCTTGGAGTGCGATGCATATAGAGAAGACATTGGAGCAGTGTTGATGCAATATCATCAACCCATTGCATTCGAGAGTTGGAAGCTCTTGGCAACAAAGATACTGTAGACACCCAAAAATGGACAAGCTTGCGACTTTACATTAAAAACACTAATTTTCATCTATTAATTAATAGTTTTTTATCATTAATTAATCATCTATTTTCCTCTAAATTCATTACCCAAATCATCTAATCAAATCTCCAAAATTAATTAAATAACTAATTTTATTTAATTAATTAACCTTAATTGATTAATTACCATTAATTAATTAATTTAATTTAATTTCCTATAGTTTAAATTCAAATATTTAAACTTACTAATTAAATTCTTCCAATTAAATTAATTGAATTTCATTCAATAAAGCAATTCTAAATCAAAAAGAATTCAATTATCTCACATGTTGAAAACTTTAATTAAATAAATGAATTAAATATTCATTTATCTTCAAAGAGATAACTCTAATCAGATCAGATGGGTTACTCCACCCATCTCTCTAGTCCACATGGGTAACTTCACCCACCTCTTCAGTTCAAAAAGGTAACTCGCAATTAGCTCTTCAGTCAACCAAACTCTATCTCCTTTTTACCAATTGAAGAGGTGGAGTTTACTTATGGCTTCTCCAGTTCCTTTTAATCTCAACCATTCATCTCCCTATCTCTGGGATTGATCTCAACCGTTCATTTCATCCCCAATTCCTATATAATAAACCCTTCATAACCATTTGAAGGATCCAGGAT
>MU227141.1:4048779-4076515 GCA_018584345.1 Thuja plicata | reverse complement strand
CTAAATATCTATTTGGCTAAACAAACCCTATGATCGAATTAATTTAATTAATAAAGTCTTAGCACTTTAATTAAATTAAATTCACCCTCTTTAGCTGAGACACATGAAAATGAATTAAATAATATTTAATTATTAAATAAATATCCTCATTTTCAATAATTGAATTTAATTATTCAGATAATTGAGAAAAAGCAATTATGAGGTCATATCTATTTAATTAATTGAATATTCTCTCAAAAATCTTATTTCTATTCAGAAATGGAAACTTTGAATTTATTGTGCTTTAAAGAGAAATAAAACAATTAAATTCAAATAAAACAATATTAATCAAAGAGATAAAATAGTTAAAGCGGGAAGAAAATAATTTATTGAATTCTTTTCAATAAAGCTTTCTATTTTTAACTGGCTTTTTCCAGTTGTTTCATTTCAAAATAGGAAAGTTTCTATTCTGATCATCTCAGAGTCTATAAAAGAGCTCTCTTTCTTCATTCAAACCCCCTGAATCATTTTAGAGAAAATTGCATTGTTAGAATACTGAATTGTTGTCTCATTTGCTTAATATCATATAGATTAATTTCATATTGCAAATAGATAGCTTTCAATTTCTAGATTAATGGCATTTAGTATTCATGTTAGATGATATCTCATGTTTCAATTCCTAGCATAATCTTGCATTTGCATAGCATTTACCATGTCAAAACCTTCGTTCTTAGATGGTCCATAGTTGTGAGGCCCTCATCCTGAGAGCAAATTTCAAAACCCCATCTAGATAGAAGGCAACAGGTCGAATCACGCAGGCGGGCAGGATGAATAACTCATATCTTGTTTGTTCTTGGTGAAGAAGGACTATGTTGAAGTGTGTGGTTGATTACAAAGGTGAAAATTAACTCATACACTGGTATTCTGTCGCACTTGACAAAATTGTACCGCAATTGACTGGTTTAATACTGCAATCGATTGTAGGTTTATACATTTCTTTTCTGTCGTCTTCTAGGTCTCTGTCTTTTCTACATTTTTTTGCAATTGACCGACCGGTACCGCAATCAGAAGAATTGTACCACAATTGACTGATCCAGACCGCAATTGACCGATCTATACCATAATTGATTGTGCATTACCGTAAGTGAAAGTGTTTTGCCACAATTGCTACTTTTAGGTCGTAGTCACCTGTTATTTATCGCAATTGCCTATGCATTACCGCAATCACCTGCAAAATTGCTCATCAGGGCCAAATTCTTTACCTAGCTATCTGAAAATCTAATACTTTCTTTATTTTTTCTGCAGGACGACTAGTTCCCACGAAAAGGAAGGGTAAGTTGTTGGTGAGTATCATTCATTGTTTCAAAGTTACACATACTCTCATTTTGCAAAAATCCTTTTGATACTAACTTGTTTAAACAAAGCAAATTAAAAGGAATTCACTTGTCAATTTGGGTTTAAAAAAGAACAATGTTTGTCAAACATCTCACATCTCACATTTTAGATTTGGGCTTAAAATTGATGTGAGGACTAAAATTGAACAAAGAAAAGAATCTCTTGATTTGGTGCATTAAAATTGAACAAGCAATCAACATCTACTTTTTGGGCTTAAAATTGAACACTTGTGCTTGTATGGTTCTGTATCTTAATTCACATTTCAAATTTTTGGAGCTTAATCGATTTACCTTGTGTCTTGAGTTTTGGGTGCACTTGCAAAATCTTCTAGATTAAAGACCTTTATACTTTTTAGAAAGGCCTGTCCGGGGAATGTGCTTCTTCCTTGGAGAACGACCTTAAACCGGTAATCCTTTCGATTAGTATATAAACAAGGTGCAAACCAAAGTTCTGTCTTATCTAGCCAAGCTCAAGCGAGGTGTGTTGGTGATAGTTTGGATTGGGTGAATATCCCTAAGGAGCCAGTGTGATCAAATAGGCTCTTAAGTGAGTCACACACGTACAAACTGATTGGATAGACACCACGGACCCTTACTAAAACCTTGTTAATTAGAGGCCAACCCAATTTACCTCTGAACATGTACCTTATTATAGTGCAAGGGGTTGCATAATTTCCCCCCAAGATTCCCAACATATGTGTCCCACGATATTTGTGTAGTGAAAGAGATCTTCACTCCATGGAAACAATACTTGGAAATGACAAAAACACGGGCACCTACGTCGTCGACCTTCATGTCCTAATAGTGTGACAATTGTTGTGTGAGCTAACGGACATTCAAGCATTGGGCCTATAACATTGTATTTTGAAGCCATTATCTTAGATTAATCTGATTGTTCATTTTTGAGACCTCGTGATAACCTTGCAATTTGAAAAAGTTGTAAAACATACACATTATCAGTCTTCATTCTTCAAAACACAGTGTCTGTCATTCTTGTTTCTTTGATCAGTTTTTGAAAATGCAAAACAAACATCCAACTGTCAAAATGAGTCAAACGTGTTAAAGTCTAGGCTTGTCAACATCAACTGTCTTGCATTATAAGCCTTGTTCCAAAATATCAAAATTGTCAGACAGTGACACTTATCCTCTAGTCTTTTTGAGACTATTCCCCTTTTACCACAATTGCCCACATTTTGCTGCAATTGACAGAAGTCTGCTGTAGTTAACTTGTTTATTGTTGTAATTGTCCTATATATTACCACAATTGGTGATAAAGTACCGCAATTGACCATTTACTTTACCGCAATCGGTGGAGTTGTATTGCAATTGACCAGAGATACATTATTCCTATTTTGACCTAAAAACCTTGAAATAACTCTTCATTTGGTATCCAAAACTAGTGTCTATCCCAGGAAAACATGAAGAACATTGTGTGAATCACTAAACATTAAATATTATACCTTCTCTAAAAAGCATGATTATTGTCAAAAACATTGTTAGTTTGAAAGATCAAACTCAAAATACCTTGATCTCATCATATCAAACATCATCATCTTTATCAAAGTGACTTTGTCCAAGGCAAAGGTCGAAAAATCTTATCTTTTTACATCATCACCACTTTGAGATCAAGATATATCAAAATCTGTCCTTAGAATTGCCCTTGTCCAAAATATAACTTGGACTTCCTTAGAAAGGATATTCTTCTTTGTTTGCTTTATATCACTTGTTTTAGTTACAAAATCTGGACCACACTATGTCTCAAACACCTCATGGGGGGCCTTACACAAGGTCAAGGGCTAGAACGCAACCTAATGAGTCATATATCAATAGATTCCCTGCTTGGGAAACACAGAGAGAAGATGACCCTTTTGTAAACACCAGTTCTACTTTGTTCAATGAACAACCCTGTGGGTGGCTCTTTTCCAAAATGTCACAGAAGAGGAACTAGAGGATATAGAGCAAGATGCTTACTCCACACAAGTAGTTGACGTTGTTTTAGAGAGGAATCCTAAATTTTTCTTAGCTATGCTGATAAAGAAGGGAGTCAAACTCCCCGTTGAATTCAGTGTATCGACCATATGGCCTGAAAACCCTCTCGCAGGTCAAAACACTACTCAGTCTCCTCAGATACTACATGTTGTCTCTCAAATCTTCCCACCATTGGTAATACCTACATTGACATAGATGATACCTAGTCAAACCAATGGCATGAACCAGGCCAACACATCTTCCACACAAAGCATGACAGGCTCACAATTGAGTGCACCTATGGTCACTAGTATGCTCCCACCTTCGGTCACATGGCCGGGGCAATCAAGCTCTCATGCCATGCCTTCCATCCCATCAAACACCAGTTGTTTTAAAACTATATCATTGTTGCAGTCAATTCATACTAGTCTTGGGATCAACACCTCATGCCCATAGGGATCCATCTCTACGGGTACGACTTACAGTCAATGCCCACCCAATCCTACACCTTTGCCCATTCCGACATCAATCCAACCTCCACAACAACAACCCCAGCTTCAGTTTCCTCAAAACCAACCTCCACAACAACAACCCCAGCTTCAGTTGCCACAAATACAACCCCAACAATAGCAACCCCAGCTTCAGTTACCTCAAATCCAACCTCCGCAATAGCAACCCCAACTGCAGTTTCCTCAAATCCAACCCCAGCAACAGAAACCCCAGCTTTAGTTGCCTCAAAACCAACCCCTACAACAGAAACCCCAGCTTCAGTTGCCTCAATTCCAACCTCAGCAATAGCAACCCCAGCTTCAACCCCAACCTTAATAGCAGCAATATCAACCCCAGCAGTATCAACCCCAGTTTCAATCACAACAGCATTCCCAATCCCAATAGCAAATGCATCAAAACCCACCATGGGCTACTCATGTGCCCCCATTTCCAAATCACTCAGTGGCAAATCAATATCAAGTCCCCAGGATGAAATCCAATGTTCCTACTCAAGGGACACAGATGCGCGGCCTCATACCCACTACAACATAGAGGAATGTCCTCACACATCAACCTCAGTATCAAACAGACGTGTTAATGCAACAAATGCAAACCCTTCAAACCCAAATGATGGATATACAAAATCAGGGGAAAACTAAATCCTACACCGCAAAGGATTTATACCCATACCCCTTTGACCATTCTCTCCACATGTCTTCGTTCCCAAATCACTTCTCGGTACCAAAATTTGACAAATATAGGGGCAATACCAACCCTATTGAACATATCCAAGAGTTTTTTACTAGTTGCATCAAAATCACCCATCATGAAACATATTTAATGTGACTGTTCCCACAAAGCTTGGCCGGACCAGCAATGGAATGGTTCTCGCATTTACCTCATGGCATTCAGTCTTGGGGTGAACTGGCTGAAAATTTCATAGCTCACTTCCATCATAACATCGAGTGCAAGGTCAGCATCAAGGACCTTTACAATATCAAACAGAAGGATGGAGAGTCTTTTGTGAAGTTCCTACAGAGATGGAGGAACACGGCAAACCGCATAACGTATGATGTGCCCAAACTAATTCCAGACATGTCATTCACAACAAAATTACAGTTAGCTCCAAATTTCACACAACTCATCAAATGAGGAGTTCGTTGTGAGCAGAACTTAGTCAAATGAGGAATCCTTGCATATCCAACACAAATGAATACAAACAAAAATGCAATGGACAAGGCTAAGTGGTGGAACAAAAACAAAAATGTCACCAACGATGGTGTCATTGATGTAAAGACAATCAACTATGTACAACCCAAGGTGTCATTACAAGGTGCATATATGGCCAACCAACAACCCACAGGGCCCACTCAACAAGCATACACCCAAAACCAACCTCCCCTATCCAAGCATCTGATATGTCAAATAGTCAATAATAAACTCAATGCAGACCACAGTTTCAATTCCAGTAACGAGATTTCACACCATTAGGAGAGCCGATAGAATCAACTTTACGCAAGTTGATACAATCAAACACTATCACTCTCCCAGAAATTAGGGAATTTGAACAAGATGCAAAAAAACCAAGATGGTATAATGACAAAGACTTCTGCAAGTTTCATCGAGTGAAAGGGCACAAAATGCCTAACTATTTTGATTGAAACACATTATCCAAGTTTTGATTGACACAGGGGTCATCGATGTGACAAATACCCAAGCCAAAGGCACAACTGATCACACTATCTTCAACAATACCTTTCATGATGACAAGGAGGGAAAAGCCTCCGGGTCTGGTCGATAGACAAAACAAGTCAACTATATGTATTCCAACAGTGATAATGTTATTAATTGCCTCAATCCTTCAGATAGCCATGTGGCTACGATCACTATCAAAGACAAAGGTAACAAATGTGTTGTAACAATGTGTCGCGCCAAAGTCATCTTGCAAGGATTACCATCCTCATCTACTGTATCTACTAATCCTAATGCAAAATCAGATCCACAGCCAAGCATAGTGGATCAACTAAAGTGCACACCTGCCTAGATCTCCATGTTTAACCTATTGCACATATCTTCGTAGCATAAACTGGCACTTGACCAAGCCCTTCAGAATGCAGCTGTCCCAAGGGACATAACACCCAAGAGCTTCCAAATGATGGTTAACCATATAGCTACTAACAAACATGCCACATTCATAGACCATCATGTGTCGTTGCATAAACCCCTACATAATGATCCTTTGCACTTACTTGTCCAGGTCCACAAAAGTGCTATTCATAGGGTCCTTGCTGATAGTGGAGCTGGGTTAAACATTTGTACTCTAAATTTAATCAAGCAACTGGGCTATTCAGAGTCAAGCATTGATGTCACGAGGAGGATAAATATCAGAGCTTATGACAAAGAGGAAAGGTCCTCTAAAGGTATTATCATTCTACCTGTCTGTATTGGTCCAGTGGTCAAGAACAACCCCCTCCAGATCCTAGATCTTGAGTTGGGATACAACATGTTACTAGGGAGACCATGGATACATGGAATGCAAGTTGTACCCTTGACATATCATCAATGCATCAAGTTCCCACACCAGGGAGAAGAAATAATCATAGAGGGAGATCCCCAACCTTTCCAATACTATAACGTCATCCAAATCAACATAGACAACCAAGTACCTTTAAACCAAGATGAAAGTATCCCCTCCTCTTCAGATTCAAATCCTAAGGATGTCACACAGAAAGCGGGAAAGATATCCATTACCGACAAGGGTTGTGGTGAGTATAGATATGAAGAGGCTTTCACCATCACGTACATGCCTCAGAGCCCGAGAACTTATGGCATGCCACAACCTGTTATATAGAAGAAACTCCACATCCTGTTCTATTCAGATGTCTGCCCACAACCTTTGTCAGATGGGAAGACATAGCAGAAGAAAATCCATTTGAACAAGATATAAGTACATCGTTATACTAAGACCCATGAGAGCCAATCCAACAGACCCTACCCCTGTCAAACTATGGTAATGGTTATACAATGTTACAAAGATTCAGGTATGATGGTACGATTGGTCTGGGGGCAAGGAAACAAGGCTTAATAGAATTGTCTCTCCCGCCAACCCAGAGAAACAAAAGAGGGTTAGGCTATGGGAAAAAAAGAACCAGCCCTACAATCCAAGACATCCCAGTCGATCAAGAACAAATATCAGAGATGCACCGAGGGCGCAACTCAGAACATGTCTTAATAAGCAACATACTAGCACAATTGTTGCCCGCCGAAGAGGGAACCGCTCAAACCCAAATAGACCTCCACATAGCAATCTATGATAATGATGGAAGTGAGACATCTGACAAGCATTCTATCAAGACTGACACCCATGAGTATGAGTGGAGATCCCTTCACGACTCTGAACCATTGATCCCAGATTATTCCCCTCGGTCAGACACTATCATAAACCTGGAAGACTTATTTGACCAATTATCCATTATCAAACAACCCTGCATAGATAAGCATGTCATTTATCATTCCTCAGGTGGTGCATCCACATTATAGTCCAGTTTTGTAGGAACCATATATGTAGTCCCTTTCAACCAACTAGAGTCAAACAACCACAAAAGTATCTGTCTTGTACACCTAGAGCTAATAGAGTGTGATCAACAAGGACCACTAGATTTAGATGTCTTCGAGAATGATGAGGCCATTTCTGATTTAATGGGACTTAGGGAAGGCATGCCATCAGGAGACCACAAGGCAGGCTTCTCCATTGACCTTGAAAGAGTGGCATATTTTGTGGAGGCAACTCCTCTTTCCAGTCCAAAAAGGAAAAAAGAAAAAAGAAATGATAAAAGGCTAAAACAAGACGTATCTTCTAGCAAAAACCTCACTGAGGCGCTAGAAGATGGAAAGAAGGAACTCCTCCCCTTGATAGAGGAGAAATTGACATTACTAGCAGAAGAAACAGAGGAAGTCAATTTGGGAGATGACAAGAACCCAAAGAACATATACTTGGCAAAATCACTCACCCTTGAGGAGAGAGAAAAGTTCATTAGTTTCTTCAAAAAAAGGATGATCAATTTCGCATGGTCCTACTCGGATATGCTAGGGTTAGATCCAGAGCTAGTACTACACCATCTCCCGTTGCTACCCAATGCCAAACCTGTCAAGCAGAAGTTGAGAAAGATGCATCCCCATGTTGCATTGCTAGTTAAGGTAGAGTTGAAAAAGCTCCTGGATGCCAAGTTCATAAGACCAATACCATACACAGACTGGATATTTAACTTGGTACTAGTTACAAAGCACAGTGGTCAGATACGGATTTGCACAGACTTCAGAGATCTCAACATAGCTTGTCCCAAGGATGACTTTCCTTTACCCAACATTGATATGATAGTAGATCTAACCACTGAACATAAAATGCTATCACTCATTGACAAATTTTCAGGGTATAATCAGATAAGGATCGCACTAGAGGACCAACATAAAACAACTTTCACATGTCCTTGGGGCACTTACTATTGGAATGTCATGTCGTTTGGTCTCAAGAATGCTGGCGCAACATATCAAAGGGCTATGACAACTATATTTCATGATCTCATCCACAAGAAGACTATGTGGACGACATACTAGCCAAGTCAATGCTTCACAAGGATCATCTACAAGTATTGGGACCAATATTTGATAGAATACAGGAATACAAAGTCTGTTTAAACCTAAAGAAATGTGCATTTGGTGTCACAGTAGGAAAGCTACTAGGGTTCATAGTGTCACATAGAGGCATTGAAGTAGACCCAGAGAAAGTCAAAGCAATATTGGACATGCCTCCACCATCGAACCTGAGGCAGCTAAGAGGGTTACAAGGAAGGATCCAATCAATCAGGTGCTTCATAGCTCAGCTACCAGACAATTGCCACCCATTCCAACATCTACTGCACAAAGACATCAAATTCATATGGACCGAGCAATGCGAACAAGCATTCCAAATATTCAAGGACTACCTCCTCAAGTCTCCTATATTGGTGCCACCAGTCCAAGGTAGACCATTGCTTCTGTATATCTCAACAATAGAATCAACATTAGGTGTACTCTTGGTGCAACATAATGACATAGGTAAAGAAAGGGCCATCTACTATCTAAGCAGAACATTAGTAGGATATGAGCTCAACTATACACTAATTGAAAATTCATGCCTTGTAGTTGTCTTCGCTTCCCAGAAGCTGAGACATTATATGTTGAGTCACCAAACAAAGTTGATCGTGCATATTGATCCTTTAAAGTACCTCCTAAGCAAAGCAGCGCTCACTGGATGACTTGCGAAGTGGGTAATGATCTTAAGTGAGTTTGACATTGAGTACATAGACAGAAAGGCCATCAAAGGGCAAGTGATCATGGACCAACTAGCAGAGGCACCCATTCAGGACCATCAACCTATTATTTCTGACTTTCTTAATGAATCTATTATGACACTACAACCAATTATCGAGGTATGGAAACTATATTTTGATGGATCATGCATGAACCATGGTGTGGGGTAGGAATAGTGCTTGTCACTCCAGATAATGATATAATTCCAAAAAAATTTAGACTCAACTTCCCCTGCACAAACAACATAGCAGAATATGAAGCACTAGTCATCGAGTTAAAGATAACAATTCAATGGAGAATCAAGAACCTTAAAGTCTTAGGATATTCGCAGTTGGTCATTATTCAAGTCAACAATGATTATACGACTAAAGATGAGAAGCTAATACCATACAGAGCATAGATGGAAACATTACGCAGCAAGTTCCATTACATCTTCTTCGAGCAAGTCCCACAAGCACATAAAAAAGTAGCAGACATGATGGCTACCATAGCATCATTGATTGATATGTCAGGTAACAAAAAAAGATTCTAGTTTCTAGTAGAGAAACTCTTTGTGCCATCACATCAAGCATCCATCACATAATCAACATGCGTCCTTGTTGGTCCTAAAACCCCATGGTACCAAGATGTATACAACTACCTCCAAAATAGTGTCTTACCTCCCAACTTGTCTAGAAACTAGAGAAATTCCCTCATCCACCAAGCCTCTAGGTATACCAGCCTCTCAACTACTTTATATAGACGCAGTCTAGATGAAACACTACTATGATGTCTCACTTCCACGAAATCCCAGAAAGCTTTGTACGAGGTACATGAAGGAATTTGTGGAACCCACGGAGGTGGCAACAACTTAGCTAAGAAGATCATCCGCATGGGATACTACTGGCCCACAGTAGAGACAGATGTACATAAACATGTACAAAGGTGTAGATAGTGTTAGATTCATGGAGACCTTATCCATGCACCAACCCAAGAACTAAATCCTATCACATCACCATTATCGTTTTCTATGTGGGGATTTGACCTAGTGGGTAAAATTACACCTTCTTAAGAAAATGGACACAAATACATCATAGCAGTGAAAGGGTACTTCACTAAGTGGGTGGAAGCAATTCCCCTCACTTACATAACTAGAAAGCAAATATCAATGTTCATACTCAACCATATCATCTGTCGATACGGGATTCCTTAAACCATCCTGACAGATCACGATACGCCATTCCAAAACAAAGATGTGGAAGAGCTATGTGAATAGTTCCATATAAAACAAGGGTTCTCTTCATTCTATTATCCTTAAGGGAACAACCAAGCCAGAGGTACAAACAAAACAATCTTGAAAATCTTGAAGAAAATAGTGAACGAATCAGGACGAGACTGGCATTTACAGCTTAGTCCCGCATTATGGGCATACAAAACTAGCGTGAGAACACCTACAAGAGCCACTCCTTTCTCCCTAGTTTATGGATCAGAGGCGGTATTACCTCTCGAAGTAGAAATCCCATCCCTAAGGATATCATTAAAGAACTTGACTACAGACGAGGACTACAAAGTAGCAAGGCTTAGTGAACTGGACTTATTAGATGAAAGAAGACTGCATGCCTTCGACCACTTACAAGGCTATCAAAATTGCCTTAGAAGGAACTATCATAAGAAGGTGAGGTCACAAAAATTTGAGTTAGGAGACCTTGTCCTCATGGAAAATCAAAAGAACCAAGCAGAGCGAGTCAAACCTGGAAAGTTCAAGCCTAACTGGCTAGGACCATTTGTCAATATCAACTCTACCTAGAATGGGGCATTCATACTGGCAACACTAGAAGGATATAAGCTCCCCAGATACATCAACAATATGCACCTCAAGAGGTTCTACCCTTGACGTCTCTATGGTTAAGGCACCTATCTACATATCCAAAAAATACCAAAAAAATCAGAAAATACAAAATGTTACCTTGGTGAAAACCTTGCAAACAAGTGTCTTGGTGACAAAAAAAAATCAAAAAAGAAAAAAAATTAAAGAGAAAAAAATTCGCTCTCTTAGTGAGAACCTGGCAAACATGTGCTATTGAGTAGGTGCCATGGTGAAAACCTGGCAAACAAGCACCAAGTGTTCAAATCCAGCTTCACCATTAATGAACTCCAAGATCAAAAGCTTGAGCACACTTCAAATGCAAGACTGACTACCCAAGCTATATCCAGAAGCACACTCCCCTTTGAGTGCCAAGCACTTACCCATGGTTAATACTGGTCCACCAGACTAGGGGGCGATTCTAATGTCTTAAAAAAATCCAAAAAAATTGAAAAACTCATCAAAAATCCTAAAAAGATCAAAATGTTCTGAGAAAATCAATCTTCATAAAAAACATTCAAAAAATTGCAAAATCCCAAGCAATAAAACCAATTCGATTATCAAGAGAGAAAAGGGCAATCACGCCTAGTCAATCAATGTCACAATCATGAGCTTTGTGAATCAGCATGGGGCTCATCTGACACAGTTTTATCAATCTATCAAACCTATCAGCAAGCAATTGGTGACCAAGCCAAGCTATCAATTGTCACAAGCATGAGCTTTGTGAACCAGCATGGGGCCCATCTGACACAACTTGATCAGCTACCAACACGATCACAATCAATCAATCAAATCATATCAATCATCTTACACAGTGATGGATACGCTCAAACCAGACAAGTCAGTCTTATATGAGTAATCTATTATTGAAACAAGACACACTCAAGCAATCAAGCCAATCAAGCCTATCCAAAGAGTCGAGCCAATCAAGCGAATCCAACTGCATTGAGGAACCATCCAAAATTGTTGACTAGGTCAGTCAGTTGGTTAGATGTCAGTCTATATTTTGTGGTTACGTTCTTATGCTACTCTAGGATCCACCATGTGAGGAGAGTAGCTATGATATATCATGACTTATTTTCTTTGATTGTTGTCTGTTGAATGTTCACTGTGATTTTAGGGCCATGATGATTTAGGATAAATGCGGTAGGCGCTGTCACTTATCTAGTAGTTGCACAGTTCCACGATCTGAGCTTAACCTTGGGAAAGAATTGGACATTCCTTCTCTTTTATTTACTTGTTTGGTTTATAGAATCAAGAGCTCGCAGTGCTATTCAGATGGACTCTGAGTGTGTTGGAGTTCTATCTTGGTTTCTATGGTCTTTCCTTTTTTTTTGCAATCAAGAGCTCGCGATGCTATCTAGATGGACTCTAGGGGCGTAGGTGTTCTATCTTGTTTGCTTTGGCTTTCCCTTTTCAGAATCAAGAGCTTGCAGTGTTATCCAAATGGACTCGGGGTGCATAGGAGTTCTATCTTGGTTTCTTTGTTTCAGTTTATTCAGAGGACAAAGCGGTATCCAAATGGTCAATATCTGGGTGCTTTTGGCTCTCTTTTCTTTTCAAATAGGGAACATAGCTGAACTCATATGGTCAATGTTTGGGTGTACTAAGTTCTCTTTCTATTCAATCTCTCTACTCCTTCCGTTTATCAAGAGGTTGTGGCGGTATCCAGATGGTATGTGATTTGGATGCATTGGACTCTCTTCGGAATTTCAGAAAATACAAAAAAAAAAGATGAAATAATGACAAATATTGGAAACAGGGGCAGCGACTTGGGACACTCATCCTTTCTATCAATTCATACCTATCAAAAAAGAAAAAAAAATCCTTTCTATCATTCCATTCTACTAGATCAATCTCAGAGAACATCTATCCAAACTAACTTCTTTCTAATTAACACATGCATTACTCAGATAATTTGTGCATAATAGATTGCATTCATTCCATTTAAGTGTATCAAAAAATAAAAATAAAAACATAGTAGTTGCATACATGGTAAATCATAAATCACATGCATCCAGATGCATCTCATATAAACATGCATCTCATATCCACCATCCTGCATAAACATGTCAGTATCATAGGAAAATTAAATCATCCATCTACGAGTTTGCACCATAGGAATCATATTGAAAATACATCTCATCAACTAAAAAAACCAAATCAATAGAATCATACATATAGCAAGTAAACCAATGCATATCATATCAAATCAATAGCTGCATCTCATATACATCAAAAAATCTGATTACAATGAACAGTCACAAGTCTGAACAAAGCAAGGTAGTCAACATATATCAATAAATATCACTGTGTCGGCATACAATAATGGATAAAACTTAGAGTATATCAGATAAACATCACTACAAAAATGGTACATGATACATAATATGTGAAGCTTCAAGATCAACATGTGCTACCCCCACCCTCGCTAGGAGGTGGCATATCATAAGCCGGTATCTATGATGAACCAGGAGCTCCAACACCGCTTCTCTATGATCTTTGTGCCCTACTAGATCTCTGAGAGGTTGTATAACTGGGCACTCTCTGCTTGGCAGGAACTGCGCCCTCATAATGGTGCCTCTAGTACTCGATCTCTCTCTGTGCATCATGCCTAGATCTATAGTATCAGTCTAGAACAACTCAGTGAGAGGCATCCTGAACACTATCAATGAATGAATGAACCTCAACTTGAGCCTATCGCTCTCTGGCCTCCGTCGCTGTCACCCTGGCCTCCAACGCAGTAGCACGGGCATTGGCAAAAACAAGTCTGTCCTGTAGATCCTGTACTTGCTAAGTGAGCTACTCCAACTCTGAGGAATCCACCTCCATACCCCCCATGGCCACATTCATATCCCCCTCCTCGACCCTATCCCCCAAACCCTCACCTCCTCTCCCCCTAACAAACCAGGAATCATCATCACTCTCAGAACTCCCACCCAAGCTACTGCTAGAACTGCTACTGCCAGTCGAGGAACTCATCCCTGCACTCTCCTCATCTACAGCCTCCACATCTATATCTCCAATCTCAACATCTACATCCTTGATCACCACCTTGTCCTCCTCTCTTGGAGCCAAAACAACACCAGTCCGTCGGCGTACTCTCCATACCAACTAAGGTGCCTCCTTCTCCATCGCCTCCTCATCCTCTAAAATAGTACTCAAGCTAACCCTCAGAGTACTGGAATGAGTGCCACTCCGCCCACCTCTGGTCCTCACTCCACCACCCGTACCCCCTGGACTGGGATCATCTCCCCCATCATCTCCCCTCCCCCTACCACCATCTCTCCCACTGTCCCATCCACCATCTCTACCTCCAACCCTCCCTCTATCATGACCACCATCCCTCCCTCCATCCTAACCTCCCCTCCCTCATCGTACCCGACGGTGCCTCCTCATGAGCGTCCCAACAATAGGACGAGAGACATCTGTGAGTGCAACTAGTCGAGTATGGGCCCAATGAGCATCAAATTGAGGAGTAGTGCCTGCAAAGAGATCAGATTCAAATATCAGTACCACATCAGATAAAAGACAACGTCACATAGAGCAGATAGATTATAAGAGCAGTAAAGAAACTGAACAAGAGATGCGAAGAAAAAAACAAATCTGCATCAATAGTGGTTGATCGCCATGTCCACGCAATAGGAAGTAACCCTGCAAACTCAGTACGGACAACATCAAGTGATACGAAACCACCCCAGATGGTAGAGTCCCTCGACCTACGAGAAAAATAATCATAGGAATCAGACACATCCTTCCACTGACCAAACTGAAGCAACACCCTATCGGTGTAATGAAAGTCAATCATGTGAACATGGTCAGTCACACAACCAATAAGATATCTCCACTGCCGATAGAAGGGAAGATGGATGTCCTCTCCATCCCAGATAGGGAAATCTATATATGGCCTCCATATGAAGTAGGGAATCATATCTAGATGTTGACGCCAATACACCAAATGACCCATGTGGGTCTAAACAATGGCTCCATCATACATATACAGGCTCTGTAAAAGAACTTGCAGGCTAAGGTACATAATCTTAGGTAAAGATACAAAGGATTATAAAAACTAAGACATAAGATCCTAGGGAAAGATATAGGTATGTACAAGCTTCCAAAGGAACTCATTGTCTAGTAGAAGCATAGAGAATTAATGAATTGAAAAGATGTAGGATATCCTGATCAACCACTACAATAAACTCTACCAATCTCAAATACCCACGCATTTTATCTTCAACATTCACATAATAGTTAATTCACATTCAATATACAATCAATCCATATCAATCCACAAATCCACACACCGATATATATAAACTTGATCATCCAAAGCATATCTAGATTTTTACCACAATAGAGATAATTATTATTTACACAAGGTCGTGAACTGTGAACACTTACACTTAATGTGGTTCACTCCAAGAGATACATGGACCCAAATTCATCAAGACATGCCTCCCACAAATTATTTGAATGAAGCACACACAACAAAAAATCCTCTAAATTCAGTACCAAACGTAACATGTAGAAAGACATTAGAACACGTTAACTAGTTGGATCAAAAATATTGTCCAATATTCATGACTCAATGCAAATATCAACAAGCCACGATAAGATCAATAAAAAAATCTCAAATCTTTTTCCAAAACATTTCTGGATTGAAATAACATAATTCATTTAAGATAATCCATTGAGTTGGCCATAGACCAACACAAACACAAATGCCAAACAACAAAACAACATATCTTCACCTGCAAAGCAAGCCAATAAAAAATATTTGAACTAAAACACTACACAAACATTAGGAACATGTCCACCAAACCACACCCCTTGAAGCACCAATGCAGAGCAATACAAATAATTCTTTGACCCAAACCTGACCAGTTTTAACAACCAACCTAATTGTGATCAAACAACCAAAAATAACTTCAACCTCTGAACTTCTATGGACCTAAAAATAAGATAGTGCAACATTCGTAGACCATACTCATTATAACCAGAACTGTAAGCTACTAATTTCTTAAGAAAAGTATTCTCCCTTAAGGAATTTAAATAATATTTCCCTCATATTTTGTATTCCCATACTTCTAATCTTCTAAATACACCACAAATTAACTTATTATCATCATCAAACATCAAAACAACATCTGAACACTCAATGTCAAAACTCTATCAGACTTCGAATACTCTTTCCTACGTAAACAACACAACTCTTCATCATGTTGACATTAGTGCAAATATCTAGTTTACATTAATGAAAACACTGAACACACCTTGCTAACAATCTCCCCCTTTATTTATGGAAACACTAATAACACACACAACTGATCTCTTCCTCTTAATCTAGCTTAATAAGATGTAACTTGTAACACATAGTCTGTCCCCAAAAACAATCTCCAAAGCATGTAAAAGGGGAATAAAGAGTGTGAAGCATCACACAATGTCAATACACCTTCCTCTAGATCCAAAATATTCACCATAATCATTGCATGCTACCGCAAGGACCAAAACATATTTAGTCAACCACAAAGAATAAAACTGTTTATACTTGGCATCCAAACTAACTTGAATGATAGTGCAATCCTCCAAAAGAACTATGGATGCACAACATAGCATCACCTAACACCAAGAAATCTATATTAGCGAACCACAACATCAAATCACCAAAAGATAGAGGAATGCAGATCATTCTTGTAAATTGTTACTCTATCTCGATTAAGCCAAAACTCAAAACATAATATCTCTTGTTGTGGTCCAAATTAGATCACGAGACCTAAGAAGTAGCTACCTTTGATATAAGTGTTTATAACAAAAAAGGTTTAAGATTTGGACAAGACTGATTCAACTCCTCTTTTAAGTAATTAGTATTAGAGCCAAACCTGACTGGTCTTGACAACAACCTCATTGTCAATAACAAACCAAACATGACTTCAACCTCTCAACTTCTATGGACCTAAAAACCAAAATAGTGAAACATTCACATACCATACTAATTATAACTCAAACTACAAGCCAACAACATCTTATGCAAAGGAATAGAAGAATGCAAAGCATTCCCCCATAAGAACTTCAAATACTCTTTCCTGCATATTTCAGCTTCCCATACTTCTACATTCCAGATACACCATATACTAACTTATTATCATCACCAAACATCAGAACAACATTTGAACTCTCAATTTGGAACCTCTATTAGACTTCAAATACTCTTTCATGCATATGCCAACTTACAAACATCAGGTTGAGATCAATGCACACAATAGGTAGACATCAATGACAATTGGGCACTTCTCTACAACACACACATATAAAACTTCTCTCCATCAAGTTGACGTCAATGACAACACTAAACACATATTGCTAACAAATGATGCTTATGTTGTCACAAATTTGGCTAATTGTGATGCAGTGCAACAAAACTCCCATCGTTTTCTACAAATGACTACATAGGATGATCACTTGACATACATTGCATGGTTGTTTGTAGAGTCCAACATTTTAGATTTAGAGACACCAATGATTGCATTCATCTTCTTTTTGATGGATATGATCCTTCTTCAATTATTATGAGGGAAAAAAATGACCCTCGTGTTCATTCTCTCCATGACCATTTTCATAGTTTGACACAAATGTGGATACTTTTGAGTAGTATTTGGAGGAGGCTTCTTTATATTTAGAGGAGGTATCTTCATCTTTGGATAATTTTCAACATCAATTTCTAAGAGATTCTAGATTGTCATCTTCATCAATGTGGCTTAAAATGCTTGATTTATTTGTTGTAGCTTCTAACATTAAGATGGAGACATTTGAGTAGAGTTCATAGACATTACACTTCATCTATTTTCCCTTATCTCCTTTTCAGGAATAAAAAAACTAGTATAATATCTTGACTTTGTTTCTTCTTATGGGAGGAATATTTTTTGACAAGATTGAGTTATATTCAACATTCATTATCAAGCACCTACCATCATTGCAAGAGACTATACATTGAAGGGGCACCACATGATCTCTCTTCTTTTCTCTTATGGGGATGACTCTTTTCTCGCATGAGGTTTTGTCCATCTCATTCTTCATTAAAAATAATTTATTTTTCAACTCTCTTTTGGAAATGAGTTTTGTCTGAGTAGGATTTCTCCTTTTATCTGTTTGTGAGAGATTGGGTGCATTGCATTTGTACATGGGTACATAATATGACCTAGTAGTCGAGACCCATCTTTACATATTTGCATTTGTGTACATTTTCCCTAAGTTACATGTAAGGGGGTTGTAATTGCAAAATGAGTATTTTGCCTAGCTAGTTCACTACTTAGATATTTTTTACACACGTTACTTAGGTTTACTTAAGGTAAATGAGTATTTTGCCTAGCTAGTTCACTACTTAGTTATTTTTTACACACGTTACTTAGGTTTACTTAAGGTACACATAAGATCATTATTCCTTTATGTCTCAAGTCATAAGATTAACACACTGTCATAATTCTATACAATCTTATGTTCATTTTGACTTATATAATAACAAGCTCTCTTGTAATTCATTCAAATTGTTTAAATCTATCCTTTGCATCCTTTAATAGAATAACTATACTCTTTATAACTGATTTTAAATAGCTACAATTTTCGATTACTTTTTACATTACATAAAACATTCTATACAACTCTTACAACATTAAAAAAAAAGAGTTTCTTCAACTTAGACATGATTGGCCTCTAAAACCATAGAACAACTTTGGAACTCATGGCCTCGTTTATTCTATACACGATCGTTTTAATTAATTAATTGATTTTTTTAACCATATGATATTTTTTAACCTACCCGCGACATCACATCCCAATTTGAAAAAAAACGATCGTTGAACATGGGTGGAACATAGATACTGTATAAAATTATTCTATTCTATTATGTGGACACAGATGTAATTTGCACAGACCTGCTTCATTATTTCGTGAATAGCTTTTACTGCTCAGCTGTTGATTCTTCCATTAACCGCTTTTCAAGCGATACTTGCATTCCCAGAGAAAATAGCTTCAGGGATTGAAATTTCAAGTATTTTTGTAGGCCGTGAAGGCACTTGCGCAGGTGCGAGCAAACTCGTGAATCCCCTGTTTTATCAGACCAGATGGCTTAATCTGTATTCTATCATACCCAGCGACCCTACTGACAATGGGCGCAGTACGAATAAACCCAAGGAACAATTGAGTTTAGGAAACTGTGAACAAAACTGGACGTCCTCTATACAACAGAAAAATTCAGGTAAAGCTAAATCCTATTTGAACTTCCTCAAATTGCATATTCAACTGTTAGTTTAAAAGTGTTTAATCACAATGTCGTTTATCATACACATTTATCTGTCTTAGATATCGGTACATACCATCTGATTGTATTTTCTCGTTATAGTTTTCGCTTTTCTATCTGTACCGAACTGGGTCGGGCGAAACATACTTTGGGGGAAGCCCTAGGATTTCACTATCAAGAGGACCGCCGTGCGTATTCCTTCAAGTAGGTATAATTTCCATGTTATTAAGATCGCCTGCCTCTGGTGACTGGTTTATCGCCCAAAATCAAAATCAGAATTTAAAAACCATAAATCCGTTCCTATAGATACAAATTATCAGTAAGTTAAACGTAAACCCATTATCCATGGTTTTCACACCCATGGATGTATAGTGGAAGGATACAATATCTGGACGCCCCATTTTGTTCAACTACTTCTTTGAACTTTATTTAGTGTGCTGTTGGCTGGCTCAGGTTATTTTCAATCCTGACAAACTTCATTTCCTTGATACTTTTTCTGTTTTTAGCTTATCGTCATTGTTTTGTGTCATACATGGCCGTGATTTTTTGTACAATTTTAATCGACAATTCACGTTATGATAATATTTGAGATTGCTGAAATGCAGTACAAAGAGTTGCTGTTTTGTTTCCCGAGTGCATTTTACAAGCCAATCCTCCGTTACTATACTCGAATAATGGGGAGCAGGGTAAGTTTTCTTTGAATTTAGGTGAAAAGTAAGGCTTTCACTAACTGCATGAAACATGTCCAATGTTGAATCAATTCTAAGCCCGAAGCTTTGCGAAATATTTGTAATTCGTCATATGCTTTAGGATTTCGAGCAATTAAAAATTGTGCTGCAATTTGAAAGTGCACTTCACGCACACCACTTCGTCTCTGTGATACATGTGATTTTCTGCCTTGGAGATTCTTGTGTCTGTTATAAAATTTCTCATGCCTAAACAACCTCAGTGTATAGAATTACAGGCCCCAGAATGTGAATTTCTGGAGCAGGAAATGCTGCAAGCAAATAAATTCCACCAAGTTGAAGAAGTAATGACAAGCATGCTACAATGTGATGGATTCTCTTTATGGGCCCTAGAAAGTAGAATGTTAATTTCTGGAGCAGGAAATGCTGCAAGCAAATAAATTCTTTCAAATTGAAGAAGAAACGATGAAAAGCATGCTACTATGGGATGAATTCTCTGCTTCTGAGCTTATTATCAGTACGATCCTTAGATCAGGCACTAATTAATTGCATCCAATTCTTTCATAACATTTGAATTGTTTTGGTGTTTGCCAAACACAATTTTCTTTCAACCAGTATTCTATCCTATACAGTGAAGGGATCGGATGGATTCTGTCAAACAAAGTTGGTACTCAGAAACAGGCGATGAATTCCCCAGTAAAGCCTGGTAATTTACAGGGCTTCTTGAAACAGCAGATTTTTTAACCAGCTAAAATCAAATTTTCCCTTAAGGCATCCAAGATTCTCATATTTACAAGAGTGCTACATTAGAGCTCAGATCGAGACTGGCGAAGGTTGTTTTAGTCTTATATTTTACATTCCGTGTATTAAAATTTGTGTCCAATGAATTTGAACACACTTTAGCTAACCTTTGCTGATTTTTTCTCTTCTATGTACTAACTACTGGATAGGTAGGAGCTATCTTCCTTAATAATGTCAAATGTATTTATGCATTTTTATTTGCAGCTAAAATTCAATTGCCACACAATGATGGCACTTATTCATCTGAAGTAAATGCCAATACAAATGAGCTCAAAGCCTAGGTGATGATAAAGCACTATCATTCAAAATTTTTCTGTTCATCTGCTAGTTCATTCATAGGTGTACTGTTCTCTTTCGTTGCACAACACAATTTCATACAATATTGAAGCATCTCAAGATATCGGTGTTAGGTGAAAAAAGAGTTCAGATTTGCTTCTTGTTTTTGTAGGTTAATTATCCAACAACATTCGTATTGTAGGTCTGCTTTTTGAATACTCCTTTTCAAGGTAAGTATGTGATGGCCTATTTTCTTATCTTCAAGTTTGAGTTAATAGTCCTAATTCTTAAGATCTAATCCCTCGCAATAATTATCTTCATGTGATGGTGGTTTTGTTTTTGCATATTGTATCTTAAATTGAGAAAGGGTGGTATGAACTCAACCATGAGGTGACAGGAGACTTTGAGGATAACACTTAGGAAAACATTCTGTAACACAATGATTAGTTTGTGTGGTTTTGTAATATGCTGCCAGTTAAGAATTTCTCTAGATAATCTATCTCAGGCAAGTGACTAACAAACTTGTTCCTTGCATTTCAAAATTCTAAATTGGTAGTAATGGCTCCTATATGGTAACCTCCTGCTGCAATGCAACTCAGAAGATCATCTAGTTCTATTTTTGTTACAAACTATGTGATAGAATAGTAAGCAAAAGGTACTTTTTGGTAAGAGACACCATAATTGGTTCTTCCATCTTTTCCAACTGCTGAATGCCTTTCAAATACATTTTATAAATAGCCAATTGACTAAAGCTTTTTTTCTATTGATTATAATATGTAAACATACATTGTATCACTAGTCAATTATGGTAAACCATAGTTCATAGTTGAGTTACTGCTTATACATGCCCATGGGAGATATAAAAAGTTCAAAATACAGAGGTCTTACAAGACTGATTACATAATATATAAACAAAAACTGGAGAGTATATCAGAATCATCGAAATAGGAAGAACCATCCTTTCTCTGTGGAGTCAGGGATGCCAACTACAGGAGTATCAAATATCCCTGCATCAGGGTTAGCAGGAGGTACAACAGGAGCATCAATAGGGTCAGCACTGGGAACATCACTGCGAGCAGCAGAAGGTCCTGCAGTGGGATCACTGGTAGGGGCTGGTACAGGAGGAGCCACAGAGTTCTGCCTTTCCTTGCGCATGTTCTCTCTGATCTGTTCAAGGAACTCTCTCAAGGTGATATCAAACTCATCTCTAGCTTCCTTGACCTTAACAGTAGTGAAGCCATATGCCACCTCCTTCTTGTTTACCTCTTCTTTCCGATCATGCATCAGCTTCATGAACTTATCTTCTTTCAGCTTGAGTAACACTGACACCTGTGAAGCAATGTTATAGTACACGAGTCTCCGTAGAGACTCAGTAAGGTACCTAGCCTTTCCATTGAATATATCATCATTCCTAAGCTTCCAGATATGCCAAAGTATATAAACAGAAAGAATAGACCAAAAAGAGTTACTGCATTTATTATTACTCAAGATTGATTCAAAGACCACATGATTCAAAGTGAAGTTGCCATTCAAGGATAGGCCAAATAAACTCCATGCCTCTCTTGCAAAGAAATAGTCAAAGAAAACATGGAATATTAATTCACAATTTTTACTAACAGAGCAAATGTTGGGTTCACCATTGGGTTTCTTTAACGGTAATCTGTGCAGGAGGACGCGCCATACAAAGCAGGTAATCTTGGGTTCAATGGGCCGGTGCCAAAGGTTCAAAAAGTGTTTGCTCCAGGTAGGCTGATCAAGGTTCATACTCCATTTGGTGTTGAGATTCTCAATGATATCAAGTTTATGGGTGAGGAGGTTATAGATATATATGGCTTTGACCAAAGGCAAAGGGGTACCATCAAGCCACTTGCAGGTAGCAATCCTATCTACCTGTTCTCCACAAGGTCTGGGCAGATTAAGGCATTTGGAGGCTTCTTTCAGTGAGGTGTATGTTCTCCACCATGATTGGGGGATATCATATCTAATCACCAACTCTTGCCAACTTATCAGCTCACCATCCACAATGATCCCCTGTAAATAGTTAATCTCTTTGGATGCCCATCTTTTAACAGAGCACCCTTGTAGTAGTGCAAGTGGTTTGCTGCCATGTGAGAGATTCCGCCAAACTGATCTTTCTCCACAGATCTCACTGTTTTGATCAAACAAGGTGTTGTTGGCAATTGGGTGTCTCACCCAACTCTAGCTCTTCCATATGGGTTTGAAAACATTGGAGCCCTCAACTCTTAGCTCAAAATTTCCTGCTAGGAGGTCATTCAAATGGTTTCCTTTCCAGGATTTAGCTTGGGAAGAAGTAGCCCTGCTAATGTTGTTCCTGATGAGTACCTTCTAGGGCTCACTTCCTTGGGTGGCTTTGGCAATTAACTTTAGTGCTAATGCAACCCTGAATTCTCAAATCCTTCAGACCTAGGCCTCCAAGTTCCTTACTCCTGGTGCACCAATCCCAGCCAATTGCATGTCTCCTCTTATTACCTTTCCCATCTGACCACAAGAAGTCTCTAATGATTTTCTGAATATAATTGATTCGCCCTTGATTAAATAACCATGCTGAGGAGTTGTAGATTGTGTAGGAGGAGAGAATCTTTTGACAGACTTGGAACCTTCCAGCAATTGAGAGGAAATGGTATTCCCAGATATCTAACCATGTGATTAGGTCCCCCCCCCCCCCCCCCCCNGCCCCCCCCCCCCCCCAAGCCAAGGAATACTTACTGCACCATGTAGGTGGACCCTCCTCCCATCCCAAAAGGATAGACTTAGCCATTTAGACCTTACTGCTTCAGGCAACACATAATATATCAAGCTTATACATGAAGTTGTTCATGTTCTCCTCATTCATTTTGATGATAATGACTGTCACCCGCAAACTGAATGTTGGAGAGCTCTTCATTGTTAGAAAGGATAGCTCCACTGACTTTGGGAGAGAGGGTATCATCTCTCAATAGGTAGTACATGGAGTCAACTGCAATGACAAAAAGGGCTGGGGCAAGAGGGCAGCCCTGTCTGATCGACCTAGTGAGCATAAACTGTTTAGATTTGGCCCCATTGATTTCTATTGAAGCAAAAGCCCCATTCATAAGTGTAAGGATCACTTGACAAAATATATGAGGGAAACCCATGCTATCAAGCATCATGTGAATAAATTTCCACTCAATCCTGTCATAGACTTTTTCATAGTCTATTAGCAACTTGCAGGTTTTCTGATTGGTAGTCTTGGCCCAATCCATGACCTCCCAACAGGTTATAAGATTCTCCAATATGTATCTGCCTTTAACAAAGCTTGTTTGGGAGGGGCTAATCACCTGAGGAAGGATATTTTCAATTCTTAATGCCAATAACTTAGCCAAGATTTTATAAGATACATTTAACAAGTGTTAAGGAATATGGATCTATGATAGAGAAAATCAATAGTCTTTAATCTTATTGTTTCTAGAATTTATCTCAGTCTCAATATTCACTATAGTATTGTTGAGATTGATAGATAATAATTCTGCAATATTAATATCTATTAATCTCAGCAATATTATAGTGAATATTGAGACTGAGATAAATTCTGGAAACAATAAGATTAAAGACTATTGATTTTCTCTATCATAAATCCATATTTTAACATGGTATCAGAGCCTAACTGATAGAGAATAATAAAGATAGTGAATTCTTGATTCAGAATATGAGATTTACATTCAGAGTTGAAGGAAAAACAATCATGGTGAATGATGTTAGAGTGGAGGATAGACTCGAAGGCGCCTCCAACTTTGTCTCATGGAAAATTGGAATAATAACAATTCTTCAACAACTTGAATTGGATTCGTTAATAGAAGAAGACAAAAGAATGCCTGAAGATGAACCAGAGAAAACAACATGGAAAAGATGCAATAACAAGGCCAAGAAGATAATTCTAGACGCTGTTAAAGATCACATTCTTCCAACCATAGCCAAATTAACAACGGCTTATGAAGTGTTCAAAACCATCCAAACTACATATGAGATCAACAATGCAAGCAGGTTGCTTACCTTAAAACAACAACTCATTAATATCAAAATGAATAAAGGGGAAACAATTACATCATATTTTTTGAGAATTTCCGAATTGAAAGATCAACTTTCTACTATTGGAAATAATGTAGGTGATCTAGAACTATCCCTAATTGCCCTTAGAGGGTTACCAATCTCTTGGGAATCTTTTATCCAATGCATTAACAGTCGACCGTCACTACCTAAGTTTGATCAACTCAGAAACGATTGCACTTAAGAAGAATCTCGACTAATCTCAAGAAGGATAGGTCCAAATAAAGAGGGAGAAATTCAAGCACTACATGCTAATACAAACAACAAAGGGAAAAAGACTTTTAAACGAAATAGAGGAAATAATAACCAATATTACAAAAACAGAGATCTATCTAAGATCCAATGCTTCAAGTGTGATAAGTTTGGTCACACTCACAGGTTCTGTCCGGAAAGGTAGAAAACTCAAGCAACCATAGCTGACGTCAAAGAAGTGGAGAATTCTTTATTTTTCTTAGCCTTATCAAGTGAACTAAACTCAAATAAAAGCACTTGGATAATCGATAGCAGAGCATCAAGACACATAACCGGGTTTAGAGATCAATTCAAAACTCTTGAAGGTCACTCAACTGAAGAGGTCACAATTGGTGACAATTCCACCTATCCTGTGAACGAAATCGGGACCTGTTCAATTAAATTAAGAATTGGAGTTACATTGCAATTAAAGATGTTCTATTTGTACCAGGAATCAAGAGAAACTTGGTCTCTATTTCAGGTCTAGCTGATCAAGGATATCATGTCACCTTTCATGAAGATAAAGTTCTACTTTGGCCTAAAAATTCTAACATTAAGAATGCTATTTCTATAGGATCTAGAGATGGTAGTTTATACAAACTATGTAATGATCAAAAACATGCACTAAGTCATGAAGGTTGTAATGAAATTTGGCATAAAAGGTTAGGTCATCTTCGGTATAGTGCCTTACCTACTATAGGAAAGATCACTACAGGTTTACCTCATCTAAACACTGAACATATTGGAATTTGTAAAGGTTGTGCTCTAGGAAAGAACTCAATAGGGTCTTTTCCTTCAAGTAAACATAAATCAAAAGTTGTACTAGAACTTTTCCACACTGATTTGTGTGGTCCAATGTCAATACCCTCACTAAGGGGATTTTTGTATTACGTAATCTTTGTTGATGATTACTCTAGGAAAACCTAGATATATTTCCTAAAACTAAAAGAATCAAATGAAGTATTATTGAAATTCAAAGAATTTAAAGCCTTAGTGGAAAATCAAACTGGGAAGAAAATAAAGACTCTAAGATCAGACAATGGGGGTGAGTATAGCTCTGAAAACTTTAAAGAATTTTGCATTTCCAATTCTTGATCAGAGTTCTATCTCTATCCTTTGGGATGAGTTTAATGAGCCCAGAGTTGATCTCTGTGCCCAGTGACTTGTTTTCAATGGCCTCCTCATACACATTCAGAAGTTCTTCCCCTATCCAACTAATGTTCTCTTTGTAAAACTCCACAGGCTGTCCATCAGGCCCAGGAGCTTCGTCATTGTTCATGTTGAGGATGGCATTATTAATCTCCTCAACAGTGATGACCTTCCCAAGGTATTTTGCATCCTCATTGGGCACCTTTCTTGGAATGATCCCCTTTATTTTATTCCTAGAGTTCCATGGGCTGGCCCACATCTTCTGTGGTGAATAACTTAGAGTAGTACTCAACAAAGGCATGTAAAATGTCTTCCCGGGATTTCAAAGTGTTACCCCCTCACATATACAATCAATTGTCTCTGGATTCCTTGCTATTGGGAACATGAAAGAAGAACTTTGAACCTCTATCCCCGAGGTTGATCCAATTGATCCTTGCCCTGGTTCTTGCACCTTGAATCTTCTTATTCTGAAGCTTCCTGAGAGAGTCCCTAGAGTGGGCTAAGCCTACCACAACATCCAAATTAGTAGGGTCCCCTTGAACCTTCTCCTCTGACTCACACAGTACATTATGGAGCTCATACTCCTCTTCCTAACATCTTTAGCTTTCTTCCTCCCTGCAAATTGAAACATTGATCTCCCGAAGCTAATGTTTTGGGACCATTTCAATATTGCACTGCTATGTTTTCCAATACAAGAATTAAACCACCTAATCACACAAACTGCAACTTTAATATCCTCATATGCAAGCATAGAGGTATTGAGAGCAAACCCCTCCTTTCTATTCACAGGATGATGGTTGGACAGGGAGAAGGGGACCACGTTGACACTCATCCCATTGGAGTTTTTTTTGCAGCTTAGCACCTCTTTGTTCAAATAGAATCTATCCGGCCTGCAGTGAATTCTCCTCTCACCCTTTTGGAAATTAGATCATGTATGCCATATCCCATTAAAGTCAGCCTTGTTACTAGCTAGTGGGTCATAGAGTTTGAGCTTGTTCAACTGAAATATCCCAAGTGGATATTTACTCTGCTGCTGCTATAAATTTTACTTATATAATTATGTTCTCGTGTAATTGTTTTGATTATCTTGCAGAACTAGACGGAAGTTGCAGAAGGAATGATTTCATTTGATATTTTCAAAATAACTTGGTACAATATAAAGACAGTAACAACAGCCAATAGATAGTAATAACAG
>MU227141.1:4017036-4029491 GCA_018584345.1 Thuja plicata | reverse complement strand
TTATTTTTGTATGTTTCTTGCATTTCTTTGCATATATAATGTATTATACTATTTATATATATATTTTTAAAAATATATATACATATATATAAAAACGCATCCAAACGCATCCGCATCCCCCCAAAAATTTTTTTCCTGCATCCGCGCACCCGCATCTTGCATCCGCATCGGTACCCGCACCCGAATCGGTAACTAAGCTTTTAAGTGAAACCACGAATCATTTTTATAACTCTTTCTTGGCATAGTGATATGTTATGCTCAAGAAATTCGACACCTTTCACTTAAAAAGACAACGCACTTTATAAACATGTTAACATATGTTAAAACATGTTTCTCTTACCAAAAACGATGCCTTAAGTCATTTAAAACGCTGAACGCACTTTATAAGGAAGAGATCATATTTTTAAATATGTTTTACTCACCTAAAGCGGCGCCTAAGACTCTTAGAACAAACCGTAGGCTTTAAGGAGGAAAAAGACACATGTTTAGAATGTTAAAATATATGCTTTCTCATCCAAAATAGACGTCCTCCACTTAAAACGACCACGGCCCCTTTAAAAGTCTTAAAGAGATGCAGTTTATCATATGCAGTGAATTTGAAAAACGACGCCTTCCACCATAAGCTTGAACACAAGTTGTTTTTAGAAAACAGTAAGTGTATACCTTATATATCTTAGACGTGTTTTTAATGGGAAGAAGCATACATAAGAAAACATTAAAAGATGTGCACAAGAGTCTTAAAAAAAAATCCCCATTACTTTATTCAAGTTAAACTTAAACATGAATATAATATTATTTTTTTTAAGACCCCAATCTTTTATCTTGCCAATCTAACATCAGACTTTTAATAATATATGCACATTAAATTTAAATATGCAGATAAAACTTTAAAGTCTAGTTTTGAATGAAGAAAGCACTTATAATCTATATATGCAAACTTAAAAATTTAGATGACTTGATATGCGGATATGATTCAAAAACCCGCCGTCATTAAAATTTATAATCAAAACTTCACGGAAAGGTGTGGAATTTTGAGATAGAGTTTAAAAACTACCTTACATATAAAATGATCTTTCAGTTTATGCAATCGGCAAGAAAAGATCCACCTTTTAATGATTATTCCAAAGATATGCAGACTCTTCAAGAAACTACACTGGCCAAATACTGAAACACCTATGACTTAAGGTAGACTAACTCAAATGACACTTAAGAGAGCTCAAAATGAGTAGGAAGACAAAGACTACAAAAACCAAGACAAAAACAAAACCAGAAACAAGAAAGACTAAAGAAAGGCACAAAAACTAGATGCTTGCAAGAAATAAGACCAAACGAGAATCAAGGGATTACTGATTCAGTTAAGTAAAATTCTTTCAAAACATCGACCAACTTAGAGAAAACTCCTACCAAACATTGAGAATTGCGTAGGGTTGCCCCAATTTTAGGGAGTCCAAAATTGAGGACAACAGATCTCAAAAGAAACTGAGGGTTTTCCAAACCGGCAGGAGGAATCTATGTGCACAAAAAAGTCGGTATTCCTGCCACTTGTGGACCAAGGGGATGAATTTGTCTCGGTCAAATGCTCCGCGCCCTTGGGCTTAGTTGTAGATGGCCTCGAGCTCCCTTTGTGTTATCCTCTCCAATTCCCATGGTGGTTCATTGTGGGAAGTGAAATAAGCAATCATACGGGAATGGAGGTATATACTTAAGGAGAGGTGGTAACCTATAATCTGTCTGTAGTTGTCTTCCTTAGATGGAATAAGTGGCATACCTATATTCATTAAAAGCAATATAAGGCTCAATGTAATTGGAATACAAATGTTTGAAGTTTCAAAAATTTCCAATGTTTCCATATGTGAAACAAATGAAGTGGCATACCTTGCCTCAACAGGTTTGAGGAACTTCTCCTTTGAAAATGCTCTTAAGAAAGCAAGTGAGTGTGGTGGTTGCAAATGAATATTGGAAATTTTCTAGCTTCTACCACCACTTGCTTCACCCAATCTATCTTCCCTATGTCTTGCAATGCATTGCTCAATGCTCAATACATAAACACAACATGGGGTCCAAAAGATGTGCTTGCAAGAACCCTCCACCTTCATACCAGTTGATTCACATAGACATGCTGAATCGATGATCTTCTATACAACATTAGAGGGCCCAACCTCAATGGCATCTCTCAAAATGGTAAATTGGAAGTCTGCATCCTTACGCTTCCTTGAACAATCCATGACTTTGAGAAAATAAGAATTAGCAGGGCATGTGACTATGATATTGATTAGTGGCCGATGTTTAACATCAATCCACCCATCCATCACAATAGAGCAACTTGTCCTAATCCAAGTTTGCCTCATATCCTCCATTAGCTCACTTACCTCAGAATATGCTTTGTCTAGGAGGGCAGTGTGTAACTTATGATTTCCAAGTGTATGAATGAGGGATCAATAGTGGCTGCATCTTTGATCATTTGTTTGGAGTAAGAGGAATGGTTCACATGAAATGGGATGGCATGAGCAAAGAGAATTTAGGGATGGAAGACTCTGTAGCTGCTCGTGCTTGCACATTAAACATAGCTTCAACTGACATTGCCCTCTCACCACCAGTTATCTCCCTCTCTCCTCTTGTGACAAATTCACTACTACCAACCGTGGATGGCATAGACATAGATGATTGTGCACTTGCAAGAGAAGGTACTGACATTGTCACACCTTGAGCTCCCATTTCTGCCACCATATGCAATCTATGATACTCTTATCTTCTCATTTTCTTTTAGTTTTGGACACATTTTAACTCCATGTACTTTCATTTCCTCCAACTACTTCCTTTTCATTCTCAATACGACTATCATTGTTGCTCGTTTTTTTGAGATTGAATCTAACTTTAAATTGAAAAAATGCATCCTATATAAAAAAGTAGACATTTCACGCTTCAAGCTTTGAAAAAATTGAAATGAAAAAACTTGCCTCTTTGAAGGATTTGCAGCTCCACTCCTAGATTGAAACTCTTTTCCAGTTGGCTCCTATCCTTGCTCAAAAGTAAATTTCTCCCTTCAAACCCTGTTGCTGCTCCTCTTTTTTCTTCACACATAAATGATGAAGTGAAAAAGAGACCTCTTTTCCCCGTTAGGTCTAGCTGGGAGGGCCCACCAAACAATTAAAAAAATGCCTTTTTAATGTTTCAGGTGTGTTCTTTTTTAAAAATTGGTTTGCCGCAAGGGACATCTAGTCGTCCTTGGGATGATCGGGGATGTCCCAGACGTCCTCTGCTATCCCCGGGATCGCCGGTGGTCCCTTGTGGTGGCTTGAGCCGTTCCCCATTCCCCGAGATGTTTCTTGGGCTTTTATGAGAGTTGGGTATGTCTAGGGGGTGTCCCCGAAATGTCCCTGGAATAGGGATGAGGGATTCAGGCCGAGGATGCATTCCAAGGTAACCTTCAGAGTAACGATTTTACAAGTATTTTCTTTTGAATATTCTCTGTTGAGCAATTCTTGGGGTCCACATTCTTGAGTGCCATCTAAGAGAATATTTAGATTGTTCGTATGGTTTTTGCTTAGTCCATAGAGTTATAGAGTGCATCTTTTAGATTAGAATACATATTTCAATCCAAAAGCGTGCACTCTATAATATTTACTTTGTTCTAGGCATTTCTTCATTGTGTTGGGCATTGCTAAATGTCTATTGGGATTCACTACTTCTAGCAACTACCCTATCTTTAGTGGTTGAAGTTGGAGATATTGTGGGGCGTACATATCCTTCTCTAATGTCTAAGATTGTTAATGTTTAAGGTAGCTGTGAGAGAGCTCCTTCATCACTGTGTTGGCTTCAACAAACTTATGTTCGTGCATGGCTGGTGTATATTTCACTTATGCTGACTAAGCATCTTCGTGTCTGACTTGCATCTTCGTGTGCTTACCGTATGATGAGTTGGCATCGTTGTAGTATCCAACTGTGTCGGGAGTTTGTGTAACTTTGATATAATGTGGCGGCGGTTCCTCTTCATGCCCGTCGGTGATTAGTATGGCTCATTAAGTGTTATTATTATTGCCGCTCACTCTTTTTGTAACCGTCGACACTTGGGTAGGATGCGTCGCTTCAACTATTCTCATTGCTTTGTATTCTCTTGTTGTTGCGAGAACGAATAGAGCACTCTCTATCTTTGGTATTCTCTCTTCAGCAGCGAAGTTCTAATCAGAGCTGTTGGGAGATTGTTTTTGATTATTATTGCAGAGATTTAGATTACTGTGTATTGAAGTTTTAGCAGACGACATATGTATCTTGTATTAGCACTGTGAGTGCTGTATTTTGTATTAGCACTGAGAGTGTCGTATTTGTATTAGCACTAATAGTTCTCTCTATGTGCTCTGGGATTCATGAGTAGTAGAGTTGATGTTTAATTTTGGTAAGAGTAAATACTCCTTTGTAGATCAGTATTCTCTGTAGATGTCTGTTATGAGATAAAAGAATTGATAAAGAAGTCTTTCATTTAATCTAGCTTGTGAAGCTTTGTACAGGAAGTTGTGATTACTGAGTTACTCAATAAAGGATCTATTTTCGGGTGTGGCTGGTTTTTCCCTCGAGTAGGAGGGTTTTGCCAGGGTAAATAATCGTGTTATCTATTCGTATGTTTTTCTGATTTCCTGTATATTATTCTGGTTCAAAGCATTAACAAAGATGGATTCCTCATTAAGGTCTATGTAGCTTAGGGTTTGGACAACCTCATCTTTGTGATTTAATTTAAATAAAAAGAACCTTATGCTAGTGCTTCCTCTCTATTGGGTCCTGGAAAAGCTTGCTTGAGATTTACAATTCCTTGTCTTTTTTGAGCTCCTCCTATTTCTTGTTGGGGCCCGCAATACCCATGTTAGCATTGAACATATATAAAATTTATTATTCTCTAGATAGTCAAATCATGGGTCAACTTTTTTTCTAGAATAACACTCCTTTAATATTGGGTGACCCCTATATTGTTGGGCATTGTTGTGAGGTTTTCACACCGTTGCCCCATTGCAAATGGGGACCCCTCTCTTTTCGCTTTGGCAGTAGGAGTAGTTGTCTTAAGTAGTTTTAGTTGGCAGCAATTTTCCAAGTCCCCAAGTCTGAGAGATGAGTTTGAGCAACTTTGCCCCATTTAGGAGTCAAGAGTCGAGCCTTGAAATGTGAAGAGGAGAGCATGATCTAGTGTTTGAGACTTGGAAGGTGAAGTGGGAAGCCAATCCAAATGGTGTTGATATGGAGAGTGAGATTCAAATCTGATTTAGAACCAAGGTATGAACAAATGAACGAAGATGTGTGTAAGATTCAAGGATTTGTGAGCCAGGCATAAAAATTGAGATGAAAATGAGCAAGATCCAAGTATGAGAAATGACCAAGCAAAATTTAGCTTTGGGTGAGGTAACGATGGGCAGGTCCAGTTGAAGCAGTCCCCTTTGTAATAATCCCGAGAACAGGTCGGATTCCAACCTGGTCTCAGGATTTAAAATCCTGACCACCCTAAGATTTCCGCCCCCTTTTCTTTTCAAAATCCTGAGATCCCTGAAATCTCCACTCAAGTCTTTCAACCTCAAATGGATGTGGAAGGCCAAACTCAAAGGTGAGAAGTGAAAATCAGTCAAAGGCTTGAAGAGAGATGAGCAAACCTTTAAGGATGAACATGGAGGAAATCAGATATCAATGAATTTCAGTCAACCAAAATGCAAGTCAGATTGAACATTGAAGAACCCCAACAGGTTCTAAGTTTGCCATTGTAATATCCCTTGCTATCCCAATCTTAAATTTTCAGTTGTGTCAAATGCATTTCGTCAAACAGTTGTCATGTAGGGTCTATTCTGAAATTCCGGATCTTTCGTGTGCCAAATCTTGTTAGAAAAATGAACACATGCAAAATAATTCTGTCAAACACTTGACATAGTTAATGAATAACATTACTTTACCATGCTGTCATAAGAAACATACTGGCAACATATATAAAGTCTGGCATCATGTGGCTGTGGTATTTCTTCTACATGCATAGAATTGTCTTCATACAAACAACAATCTCTTCCAACGCACACAGCTGAAGATATTAGCAGCCCCCAAAGCAAAACAAATATCCCTTAGTGGCTAACTCCGCTACCTGAAACCCCCCATGGGAACCAAGGGAAGCTGCGGCTGATGTATTTCTGGTACAACCTCTATTATGGATGATCTTTGACTTATAAGCCACGTCCCCAATGCTGGCTTCAACAAATGAAATCTGTTAAACTTCATCAAATTTTGAAACTAACATTCACCAAATTCAATACGTTGAAGCTCTGTAATGGCCTTTGATTGAAACCATCTCACAATTGCACAATTCACTCGGTCTCTCACCAATTCAAAGTGCTGAAAGCCTATAGAATTCACAATTCTCAAGCCAATCTGAAACCCTTGGAGATTTCCCAAGACTTCACCAAAAACACAATTATTCATAATCACAAATGCATAGAATGATTTTCAATTTCTCAATGCAAAGCCCTTTTTATTTCTTTTCGCCAAATCGACTTGGAGGCTTCTGCAACACACCTTGTATATTTGAATTCATATTAGCTTATGCAAAGTTTGAAATATAATAGTTTATTATACTTCCATCCAAGAGCAACTTTATGTTATAATTTAAAGTTGAATATAATAAAGTCACTTTATTAATTTAAACTCTCCCATTGCCCCAAAAATGACCCTTTCATTGATATAATGATATTTTGACACACTAGGTCCTTGTTTCATGTGCCCATGATTTAAAACATCTCATTCCGATTCCAACGAGCTATAACACTAAGGTTCTCATTAGACAATTTTCATTAAAGTAACAACCTTAGTAAATTTAATTAAATTATAACCAATAGTACACCAGACTTGCGAAAATGACCGAAAAAGCATCAGATTCAAAATTTGACAGTACATGAGTGATCCTGGAGATCAAAGATGATAAACAAGCCTGACTCAAAAATAGACACTCCCTCCAAGAATCTTGGAGCCCAACCTAGAAGTCAGAAATAACATCAAAGAGCACCATTTAACTCTTCTAAATCATTTAAGCTCATTGGAATCATCAAATAAATATTCTGAAGAGGACACTTACTATAAATAGTGTGTCGAACTATCCCAACGAAAGGCAATCTTGAACAACCCTGATCATTGTAGAGGGAATAATCCATTGATTCTGCGAACTGGGGACCCTCTATCCATCTGACTTAGCCTACAAAGGCCACTAATAGGCTAATCTGAACCACAAACAATGGTGAGCTAAAACGGGGACATTACATAACAAGACATAAGAAATCACCTCTGAAAATCGTACAGGAGTGTAAAATGTAAATTGGCGGTTTGAATTAACAAAATGGAAACCAAGTGAAAAGGGAATAATCTTGACATAGGGTCGGATTCCGACCCCTTGTCAGGATTCCCAAACCCAACACCTCTCAAAATTTCACCCCTAGATTAGGCGAGTTCCAAGTGACAAAGGGGGGGGGGGTAGAATTCAAGTGCATGTCGAATTGATGTTGATCTAAGAAAGGAATAATGAATTTGGCAACTTCAGATCCATGGCAAAAATCAGATTAAAGCCAAAGTATGGGATGAAAGTTGGAAGATCAAATAGTCATGAAGTCCAAGGGATTTGTGAAGTTAAATGAATGTAAGGACAGTCCCGAGAGGAGGTTGGAATCCGACCACCTCTCAGGATTCTTAATCCCGAGGGCTATCAAATTCCGCCCCTCATTGCCTTGCGAAATCCCGACTTGCCGATCCTCAACCCCAATTGCTTAAATTGAAGGAAAATGAAGTCTAAGGCCAAATATCGATGAGGTTTTGATGGATAAGAACTGAAATCTTGAACAAGTGGTGGACAAGATCGAATAAAATGGCTTCCAATCAATCATAAACTTAGAATACTAGTGAGAAACTCCAACAATCAAAACTTGAAGGAAGTTTGGAAGAACAAAATGAAGTGGAAGAGGGCTTGAAAATCAATGAGAAAGATCAGAAATAATCTTGACCAAGGGGCGGAATTCACCCCTAGTCAGGATTCTTAATCTCAAAACCACTTGAAACTCTGCCATGGTGAAGTAGGACAACAGGTTCGGGAGTGGGGGAAACAAATGCCGCCCCTATACAAAAGCGAACAAAGAAGGACTAATCTCGACTAAGGGGTGGAATTCGCTCCGTTGTCAAGATTCATAATCTCGACTTGCACTCAATCTCGTCAGATCAGTGGTGGTCTAAAGGTGTGCATGACTAGTAATTCAGTGGTTCAAAATTTGTGTTTCATCCTTCATTGAGGTCGGCCTATTCATGAGCATAAAAATGTTTGATTTAAAATTATTTCATTGGTCTTCACAAATTCAGGTCAGCCCAAATAGAGGACGTGCCTCTTCATTTCATAATCGCCTACATAAAGAGGGAGAGGGCATTTCATTTCTCCACCAAACTTGAGCAGATCTATCTCTTCTATAAGCAGCGAATTACTTGAAGGAAAAGCAGTGATTTCATATCATAAGGCAGCGACTTCATGACCAAGAGGGGCAATCTTGAGGAAGTTTGAGAAGACAAAATTCACTAATTTTCCAAGAAATCAGAGGTATAGAACATTTAAAGGGATAAAATCTGGGTAGATACTAAAAAAATCAGACCCTAGAGAATAAAAAATTCAAAAGGGGAATTCACATTAAACACCCAGATTTTAAACATTTGCCAGCACTCAAGGAGGTCGAGTTCATTGAAAAGGAAGACAATCAGATGTTGCAAACTCTGAAAATCAGAATCTAAGTCTAAATTTGGAGATATTAGATGCGTGCAAACAAGATAAATCCCTTCATTTAGATGCAACCTTAAATCAGAGTTATATTATTAATAAAGAACTGTTTTATCATGGCAATATTTTGATTTTGATATTCCTCACCATCTCATGAACTTAACACAAACATTATTTTGTTTTGCAAGGTAACTATGAACGAGGGAGGGCTGAGTCGAGATTCACCCATTGGAGCAATGTGGAAGAACTGAACATGGATGGTATGCAAATCCTCAGTCATCACGCCAAAAAAAATAGATGCTACAAGATCAAGTTCAAGCAAGAAGATGCTCGAGGACAAGAAAAGACGATGCTCAAAGTTGAAGGTGAAAATTCAAGGCAAGATCAAAGTGAAATTCAAAGGGCAAATTTGGCACAAGAAAAAAAATCAAAGAACAAGGAGAAGGAAAAATCATCAACTTGAATTTCCTTTGGAAATCCAAGTTCACTTTGAAGGATCCAAGTGTGTGGAGACTTCATCACTTCAAGAAGATCAAGGTCAAGGTATCAAAAGAGACATCAAGTTTGCGAGTACAAGAAAGTTCAAAACCAACAAATGCAATGAGAAAATTGCCAAATGAAAGAAGATGGAGAAAATTTGAGAAGATAAAGCAATTTGGGAAGATGCTATCGCAATTGAAGGCTTGATAATGTTGAGTATCAAGAGATATATTCACATCACCAAAGGATTAATCAAGTCTGTGAGATAAGGATGCTAAGGTGGCCCCCACTTGTCTTCAACCAATTAGAAGGGTCTAGTTACACGTGTTCAAGCACATTCAATCATATTATGCCAAATGTGCATGTGGAAGGCATCTAGTGCCTCTACCTTGTCTATTTTCTCATTGGTTCTCAAAAACATTGTAATTTTCTTATTGGCCCACAAGGTGGTGCCTTCATGTAACTGGATGATAGTGATGGCAACCCTAATTAGGGTTAGTAATGGGTCAATCTCGGCCCTTGATCTTGGCCCTTCATTGTAATTGAACAGCCATAAAAGGCCAAGGCCTTCTCATTTGTAAATTATTAGAGAAGAGATTAAGATTAGAGAATCGAGTAGGAGACAAGACTTGTTGAAATTATTGCCATAATGCTATCAAAGTAATTGTTGATTCATTGTTGGTCTTCACGGTGAATTACTTGTGTTGCTTTGGAGTATTGCATGGTTTCTTCAATTCCTCACTTAGAGTAGATTATAAATAGTGTTTAGTTGATTGGAAGTGATTTTGGATGCATCTTTGGTGAACTCGCTTAGACCAAACCACTAGCTACTTGCTGATTGTAAGTTTGCCTTGTGTGGTCGAATGACATTTATATGAACTTAACTTCGATTATTGCTTTCACATTGATATGCATCAATGGATGGTGTTAATGTAACAGTGGTAGTTTGAACATCTTACATTTACCTTAGGAGATTGCACTATGTCTACATGATTTAAATAAGCAATATAGGTAGGGACATTACATTCTGGGGCTAGTGAAAGCCAATTTTAATAATTAGCTATTCAAACTCTAAGTGAAAGCTTGTAGAATTGCTCATAATTAATGCATTTAAAGGGATTAAGACTTTGTTTTAAACATCACCTAGGTTGATAATTGTAAGTTGAAGTACAATTTAGAGAGAATATTTGGAGAGTTGATCTACTAATTTTATTTTGGATATATTTATAATGAAGTGAATGTGAAATTCTTGTGTATATATACTTCAACACCATGGAGGGAGTAACTTGGTGATTTTGTAAGTGGCAAACATTCAGCAATTGACTAATAGTTGAAATTTGGGAATCAAAATTTGGCTAGTAGTTCAAGCTATAAGGGGACCTAAATCATCACTTTTTTACAAATTCTGTCTTATTTAAATTGTCAAAGCATTTACTTTATTAAACTTTTCAACTCAAAAATTCACCATAATATTTGATACGTGATTAGATCAAATTCTCCAATATTATATAATAATAATTAGTTACTTTAGTGCTATATCACCAATCTTTAGTTTCCACTGTTGATTTAAAATATAATCTAATGACCCTCATTGTATTGCACGGGCTGAAATGTACCCTTAATTTGTAATGCTCATGGGGCAGAAAAGTGCTTTTGGATTGATCTCGATAGTGATCAACGATCCAAAAACAATTTTGTGACCCTTGAGCTTTACAAATTATGGGTACATTTCACCTTGCAGAGTACAACAAGGGCCATTATATAATATTTTACATCAATGGTGACAAATAAATATTATAGAGTCAAACCTGTTAATGTTTTCGTGAACCAGAATAGCAATAACACAAATATCAGATGTCTAAGAACACAAATGATAAAATGACACAATTATTTACCCTGGGAAAACCTTCCTACTCAAGGGAAAAACCCAGCCACACCCGAAAAATAGTTCCTTTATTGAATGATCAAAACCAATACAATGCTCTCAAGCATATGATTGATAACTCTTATCATTCAATCAATAAATGCCTTCCCGAACATAGAGGCTTGAACGAAACAAGTGGAGAAGATAAAATCATGAACACAGAAGAAGCACCTCCCAAACAATACAAAGAACCAGGAAAATAGAGAAGCATCCTTATAATATGAACAAATATATTTCTAAGAACCTCACGGCAGAACATAACAGGTAATTGATCTCTCTCGCAGCTATATAACTTCAACAAAACCATCAATTATTTCCCTTCGGGCCTTTATCTTTCCATAAGAATTTAATTTTTATAAATGGAATGATTCAACATGGAAATCAATGCTTTTCCCTATTATTTGCCAAGATTTTTGATGAAATTTTAGTGATGTAAAAAATTTGCGAATAAAATTAATTATTTTTTGACAAAAATGAAAATTTCACTGATAGAAATTAATATTTTTTTCCCCAAAAAATGAAAGATTCTCCTAGATTTTATATCCTTTTTTGGGGTGGTTTCTTAAGTTATCACTGGAGTGGCCATGCAAATGATCAATTTGAAACTGTAATGATTGGTTTCTAGCACCTGCTTGAGAAAAGGGGTTGGAAGTTTGTAACATTGATTTAAAAGATTTTATTGCTAGTTTCCTTGTTTTCTGAATTTACTGATTATTTGCTTCCAATGTATTTATTGTTAATTTCAGATGGATTTCAGATTTCCAATTGATAGAGCTGAGAACCGAACAAGCCTTGGGCAACATTTTACTGCAAAAGAGTCATAAGTTTGCTCATAACATTTGCTAAAAGAAATCTAGGAAACCCCTGTGTAAGACTATTAGGTCAAAATGAAAGGAGATAGTAAACCATTTAACTAGAATTGAATGGATCTAACTATGACCAATGGCAGTGTCATGTCCCCTTTCTAGAGTGGACATCAGAGACGGAGGAGTTGGCCTATCATTGGAGTCTCGTAGGCTAGCGGAGATGGATAGGGACTCATTCAGTGCATACAGTGACCGAATTTTGGCTTTACAAGCAGTTTGGAGCAGTTCCTAAATTTTAGGGGATATCCCTACTTTTAGGAGGATGTGGCAGTTTCTAGATGTGAGGTCCCACTGAACCATTCCATGGTTTCAGTTTCAGGATGACAGGGTGTGTTCCCTAGTTTCTAGGAGCATCCCTAGATTTTAGGGATGGGACTGCCAGTTGACCCATCTCGTTCGGCATCAGTCACAGACAGGTGACATG
>MU227141.1:3975320-4003077 GCA_018584345.1 Thuja plicata | reverse complement strand
TTTATATTCTATAATTAATTGGTTATATGAGGCCGACTGAATTGTGATTTATTATTAGAAGTATATTCAAGCCGACTTGACAGGGCTTACCATATAAATGAAAGGTCAAGTTTGGATTGAATGTGAGCAAGTAAGAAAAAGAAAGCAGAAGTGTGGAATTCTGTGATATGAAGAGTGAAGGCAAAATCAGACAGGATTCTGATTGAGTACAGATCACTCGGAGCTGCAATAGAACATCTGATCAGCAAGGATCCAGTTATAATCAGAATAGAGATCTGAATCAACAAAGACAGTTGCTTACACATACAGGTCAATTCACTGTTACTTTCTAACAATTGTAGGAGTGAACTAAAATCTCTTAACAGAGGTAGACTTAACAGTCTTTTTGTAAATCCTCTCACAAGGTAGCATTTCTATGTTGAAGTGTTGAAGACCTCTAACAAGGCCACTCCTCACACGGTAATTAAATCTTTTAACAAGGTCACAGCTAACAGTGTGTTATTGTAACCTTTAACAGGGTTGGCTCCTAACAGGGCTCACTTTAGAAGAGTGAAAAATAGTAATTGGTTACATTGGTCGTTTTTCCCATATTGGGTTTCCACGTTAAATCTTGGTGTCACCTGTGTATATGTTATTTGTTTTATGCTTTATGTTTTTGCACTTAATCTCTAAAGTATAAATGCATTGGATATTATAAAGATTGCTTTGACACCCGAGTTACAGAAGAATATCTTAATTAACCAAGTAACAATGTTAATGTATTTAAGACATCTAAGGGACAAAGGATTTGTTTTGGAGTAACTGATTCACCCCTCCCCTCTCAGTTACTTTAATCATTTCCAACACTCCCAGCTTAAGGGCATGTTTCTATTTTCTTATTTAACTTTTTAAGGGTATACAACCTTTTTTTCCTTCTTTTTGAGGTAATTATTTATCCTAATTCAATCATTTGTTGCTTTGATGTCTTCAACATCTCAGGCTGGACAAACAGAGCATATTTAGGACTTGACACTCAGCACGGGATACAGTTTCAGTTCTTGCAAAGTGTCTGCTTGATTCACATTATCCCTTTCCATTCAGGGCCTTAGACAACTTGAAGCTTCCAGTCTATTTTTCAGAATGACACAGGAAATTCTGGACTAACAATATTTTGCTGTTCATAGTTTTATTGGCTTCTTGTGTGCTCTAATACAACAGATACATATGAAGCATCAGACTACAAAAAATAACATTTTTATCATAGCTCAATAGTTTCTTCTTCACAGCTTCTTTTCCTGTAAGCATATATAGCTCAGCTTCAGGGATTGCTATTTTGACTTACTGAATACACTGCCCCTCAAGGTAGAATTTCTTATAAACTGTTGAAGCTCACCCATGCTTAGTAGCTGTCAAACATTTACTGGTTTGCTGCTTTACTGCTGCTAGTTTAAAACCATAACTGATTTCGGTTTTGAAATTTTTGAAATAGCAGCTCAAATCTTTACTACATAACAAATAAACCGTATAATGAATATGATATTCATCTTTCTTTTTTGAATGACCCGGCAGGATACACAAGAAAAATTAGCAAGCGGCAGTTTACTAGTAATTTTTTTCGCCCAGTTCTATGATGCTGTCAAAATGCAATTACTAACAAGTATACTTACAAGTTACAACCATAGAAGCATAAATCGTTTGGGGAATAAATTGGCAAACTGAGGGAGTAGAATTTTTTGAAAAAATGGGGAAAAATCGGCAAAAAAAGGGGAAAAATTGGATGCACAAAAAATGTGAAAAAATTGGATGCACAAAAAAAGTGAAAAACTGAAGAAAACCAGTCCAACTACTTTTAAAAAAATTAAAGGACATTTCCATAGCATAGATGATAAAGTTTGGATGATAAAGGACTTATCTCCTGATATATTTTTAACTTGGAGGACTCAAAGTTTTAACATTGATTTTGTTTGTAGAAATTTCAATCAAGCTAGGATTTGAAGTAGCACCAAAATATGATGTGGGCTTTCTTATTTTTCAAAATTAGAATGAAGCTTTCTTTCCAAAATATTGTCAATAAAAGAAAATCTTCATATTCATATGAGTAAAATTCTTTTTCTAGAATTCTCTCAAGTTCCTTTTATTAAATATACTCAACATACAAAGTTGGCATGATATACACACATGTGAAGTGATATATACACATGTATATACCGAAACAACTTTATATATGTTGAACTTAGAGACTGAATTGCATGAATTATTTAATTTAATTTTGAGTAGAGTTTTAAATATCTAGCAATTTGATTAATCATAAGAGTTTATACATGTCATAATTGGCAAGCCTAAAATGATTATAATGATTACTGTAGGGTTCTTTGTTTAATCCAAAATAAATAAGGCAAAACTTTGTTAACCTGTTCTTTTAGATCATATTGCAACAAATAAATAAGGCAGTTTTGTTATGGTCTTCTTTTGTTTCATATTGCAACAATTTAAATATTTGAAATTTATACAAACAAAATCAATGTTAAAAAAGAAATAGTATCAATCAAGCTATACAATATATTCAATGTAGAAAAAGAGGAAAATTTTGTTTGTAATAGCCTATCTCCCACGCTACTTCTTGACTCTTCAACACTTCGGGACTTTGCAACAATTTCGACCCAACTTTCTCGATTGTGTCTTCAATGTTGCATGTCGATTTTGTAGAGAATCATGTCACGTTTATGCGGGTTTTTCCCGCCAGTGTCTCTTTTCTAGGGTTTTTTTCTAGTTTCCCACAATGTTTTTGTAGATTAATTGTCATTTTTTGCCAATTAATTGCTCGATAAATCGCAAAAAAAGCGTTGAAAGCAGTTGACGAAAAAATCCCAAATTTTTGGGGAATAAATCGCTGCACATGCCGACTCCCGATTAATCGCGTATAATCACAATTTTTTGCCGTTTTCTACTTCTATGCTATTAATATATATTAATAATCAATAATAATTTAAATGTTGAAACTACTATATAATATTAATTATAAACTATAGGGGTTTGCTTCTTCCCTGTTAAAGGGCCATCTATAATAGTGTATAATAGTTATCATTTCAAAATTAGTGTATAATATGAATTATATATTTGATTTCATCAAAATCCATGGTGTGAGGCATACAGAGAGCTTGGGTCATATTGAAGCTGCGATTTAGAACAAATTCGTTAATTGCTTCGACACTATCTCACATGCCCCCCACAATTAGGATGATTGAGGCCTTTTCAAATTTTGTTGATGATCGCCAGTGCTCCTCTTGCTCCTCTGTTTAGGGTTTTCTAGAGGTTGAAAAGAAAACTAGAGGGACAAAATTACAATTTTTTTCCATGCCACGCTGATTCCACATTGACTTCATTTCTGTCCTGGAATCAACCCTATTTTTGAGTGTTTTGTCAATTTCATGAGTTGTTTGTAGGGTTTCGTAGGTTTTTGCAATGATTTTTTACGGTTTTTTGCCATTTTTAGGGATTTAATATGAATTCAATGCGCTTTAAATGCAAAAAGGTCATTGAAAATTGAGTCATTGATTTTTTCAGGGAAACAATCAACTGGCTCTAGGATTTAGAATTAATCGGGTATAATTGGGTTTTTTTTCAGATTTCTGCTTCCATACTTACAACTACCAATGGTAAAAGAAAGGATTTAGTGAAGAATCTTTAACAATTTGTAGGGGTCAGATGTAGAGTCAATAATCATAAAATCTTATAGTAGGGAGCTAGGTTTTAGAGTTGTCTCTTAACTGAAGGCTATATAAGATGATACATGTTGTAGAACGTAGAGTTTGCACCAATGTAAAGAAGGTAGACAGTCCTTTTAGTGAAACTTGTTTTCCTTGTCATAAAGAGTAGTCATTACTCATTGCACAATATTGTGTAATTGTAGACCATATTGCGATATACAACCCTATTTTGCCTTTTTTGTTTGTTTGTTTGTTTTTGTTTTGCAATGGTTTTGAGATGATAAACAAAGTGCAGATAATATAAAGTAACTTGCAACAGTTTAACAACTCAGAAAACTGGCAAAAATTAAAAAATATATGAAGCTGAAAATTCTAGATTTGAAAATACACATTTTGTCAAAAGTAAGAGCAACTCAAATCATTAAATAGCACTACATATCTAATTCAAACATATCCAAAAATGTAGCATTGAAATAGCTTGAGTTGTTCATTAAATTTGTAAACTATCGCTCCCAAAATGGATGTCAAATTTTGTTGGATTGTGTTGTTGCTATTGTCATTGATGTCAACATATTCTGGTTGATTGGATGGGGTTTGGTTTGATTCTTTGGTGATCCAGAATTAGTGTGCTCCGAATATTTTGCTATAGTGATCTATCTTTGGCCATGTTTATTCTGGTCCCATTCCTATTGTAATGTACTGGGCTACATCTTTTTGGGTCCAAACTGATCTAGATAGTGAGTAACGTGCTTCGACAACATGGTGTGCATTGTAACGTATAAATTCTATTCATTGGCGCTTGTTATCACGATGACGAGTAGTGTGTTGTTTTGTGCGAGGAGTTTTTGGTATGGTCCACGTTTCATTCCTATCCACTGCGGGAATGTCTTGTGGTAACCTATTTAAAATTATTTTTGGCCGACTTAGATGACTGTGAATTAATTTTGGGCTTGGCTGATGGATGGATATGCAAGTATGGAATGGTATATGTAAAGGACGATTCTGCTTGATATGTATTCAATGTGATGCGAACTTGAAAATTTAAATCCAAATATTGTGAAGTGTGTGAATGATTGCAACCGGAAGCAGCAGATTGTAGAATTCTTTTGTGGTTGCTGATAGTTATTTCAGTGGAGGATTTGTTTTCTCATTATTTCTTCTTTCGACAGTGACCTTAACCGGTGTCGCCTTAACCGGTGCTTCATAATTGAAAATTAACATTCTCCGTGGTTTTTCCCCTCTTGGGTTTTCCACAAAATTTGGTGTTCATTGTGTATGTTGTTCTTATGTGCTTTCAAGTTCATTTTTGTTTTGATTATTTGATTGAATTAATATTGCTACCGGATCAAATAAGTTTGAAAATATTTTATGATAAATTATTCACGCCCCTCTTAGTTATCTAGAACTGTTCAACAAACTCCAAAAAACTCCAACAATGGTAATATAACAATGTAGTTTCACACTTTAGGCACCCCCAAATTGCTGAAGAAGACACCAAAACCTGAGCTAACTAGCTCTAGAAAGCTCATGTACCTCCTTAGCAATGTACAACCAACAAAGAAATGAATCAATGGAAAACCTCTCCTCTTATTCTTCTTCAATCAGCCTCTAACAAATTGATTTGCAATAAGCCTTTGAAAACTGAATTAAACTCCTCAAGTATGCCCAACTATATGACCTTTGAGATGAAATCACCAAGATTATCCTCCAAATTGTGTCTCTCAATAACATAGAGAATGTTGCCTTTAAGGGATTTCATCCTCACAAACTTGAGCTAAACCAAGTCCAACTGCAAAACCACATAGGGTTTCTCCAGAGAGAAATATTAGAAATAATAATGTCAACATTCCCAAATGAGAGCCCCAAACCTCCTTTTATAGCTTTCTGACCGCTTTTTCGAAAAAGTACTTTTTTGAATTTTCGCTATTTTTTTGGGAATGTTATTTGCTTTCATTTAGTAAGAATCACTTTCCCTTTTTTTAAGATAAATAGTTGGATTGGGCCAGCGCCGATTGCATTAATAAGAAAAATCATTACATCAATAGAGCTTACAACATGGTAGCAAGCCAAAAGCACCCAAAGCTAGAAGCACCAATAACAGACACCAACAAACAAACTACTGTCCACAACCCTACAAGCAAGGGGAAAAAACCCCATCTAACCCCTTACACCCTATACATCTGAGCTCCATACTTTTGCAAGAAGACCCCTTAAACAGGGTTTGAATCTACCATTCAGGTGGTTTGCTCTACTTTTGGTGTGAGAGAAAAGAAGTGTACTAAAAGGGGGTCTCAATTTTCTTTTTCCTCCGCTGCACCATAGCCCACACTTCCCCTACACCGTCAACATCCAACATTTCTTCTGAAGGATCCTGACCCTCAAGGGGCATAGCAGCGGGAAGCCCACTTGGATCCTCTGTTGGGGAAGGGAAAACAATCGTCTTGGGGCTATCCATCCTAATAGACGGTGAACAAGTAATGTCTCTATTGGTAGGAGCCATCAATGGATTTGGAGGGTCCTTGCACTTTGAGTGTTTTAGAGTAACAACCCTGCATTTTGGCAGATCCATTAGAGAAACATTCTCCTCAGCCACATCATTCTTCTCCTGGCAAGAGACCCCCTTTTCCACAAAATAGTGGTGGGGAGAAACATCCTTCCACCAAGAAGCAAAAGCCTGATTGTCTTTCCTTTGCTTAGAGCACTGAGCAACCATATGACCAACATTATAACACCTGCAACAACAGAAGGGAATTCCTTTTTAGTCAATGATCTGGTTCCAACATTTACTAGAGGTATGAAGGGAGAGCTTTGCAGGAAAATCTTTGGTGGTGTCTATTTCAACCAAAACTCGAGCATAAGTTGTGTGTAGATTCTTTGAGGACCCCTCATCAACACCCATAAATTTTCCTTGAGAATTGCCAATCTTTTCAAAACAGGAATCAAACCAAAATTGCAGTGGCAAGCAAATTTGGGAGTCTAACCCAGAGTGGAATTTCAGTGAAAGATTCAAAATTTGGATCAAAGGATGGGTGCCAAGGTTTCAGCATCAGAAGGTGCTCCTCCATATCCCATTGGTGGAAACAAAGAATTGTTCTTCTATCTTGGATGTCTTCGAAAATCACCACGAAGAACCGCCTTGCGCACGGATAAATTTGAACATTGTTCTTTAGAATGAGCCTCTAAATGGCAGAAATCCATTTATGGAGTTGGGAAAGACTTGGCCATAGCCCTTTAAACCTGTTGATTAGACCATGTTTGGTAAAGTAATCTTCGTTCTCTGAGATCTCTAGTGATATCTCCTCTCCCAACACCACTTTGAGTGGGGATGGAGTAGAATGGCATGAGATCTGAGACTTCGGTGTCATCGCATCCTTATAGGGAACGACCTGCTTCCTTCCCACAACCCTAGCATTCCTAGCCGCCACTGGACACTGATCCATGTCTTCGAAGCAGAGCATTGACCTGGAAGGGATTTGTGGAAGACAGTCATGAACTCGACCCCAGACAAAGCCATGATGTGCCCTATTCACAACATGCTTTGGAGGAGGTGCACAAGATGCTTGTGTAACCGACACAAAAGACCGATTTCCTTGAGAAAATGTGCGATCAACATTGAAGGAGGTCGCCCCATGCCCAGATTGCCAGGGAGGTGCATAGATTGCTTCCGCCCCAAGTTCACAGGAAGCCCTAGGTTTGGCGAAATTCCGTAGAGCCGACATCGCTCAGGAATAATAAGAATAAAATTATATAATTAAGAATCACTTCCCTTTTTAAATTCCCAATTTAGTATTTAATAATAAAGGACCATCCATTAAAATAAATCGCCTTTTAATTTTTTAAGCCTTTTAACTCCAAAAAGTGATTTAATTTACTTTTAAAACATTTCTAGTTGTTGAAGTTACTTTTAAGCATACCTTCATTTTAAACTTTCCATCCTCTTTCCAATGAGCTATAAGACTGAGGTGCCTGATAAACATTTTCAATGAAAAATTACAATCTTAGGGAAATTAATTAAATATAGCTGAATAATACACCCAATTAGCAACAATGGTTGAAATTTGATTGCGTAGGAGTACTCTCTATGATATAAGATGATAAACGAACCTAATTGGGTGACTTACTAAATATAGATGCTTCCTCCAAGAATCCTGGAGCACGAACCAGAAGTCAAAAATAACATCTAAAAGCATCATGACTTCGAAACCCTTTGATCTTGTTGGCACCATCAAATTACCCTCTGAACAAGCTGACACAAACCCAAAAAGCCAACAATGACTGCACTGCTAGAGAACCTGAAAATGGGGACATTACACATATGTATTGATATTTGTAGTGTGATGTATTAGCAATTATTCTCATATTAAGGATCATGGGTCAGATATAGATCACATGTATCGATTACTGTCATCAAGCTGGTTCCAACTGACATTTTATCACCCCTATCCAAACTGGATGCTATCTGATTGATTCACCAAGGTCCAAATCAACTGTGAAAATGCTCCATCAAGTTTCCATTACCCTTGCTGAAGTAGATTTCTTTTATCACCTTGATGATCATGCATGCTTTTTCATGAAACAATCAACTAGAGTCTCTACACTTATACTCATTAATACCTGTTAAAATGCTTGTTCCTGTTTGAGATCTGTATAGGCAACTTTCAGCATGTGAAAACACGTTCCTAACCTTCATCATGTTATTTCACTAGTTATAAGGATCTACTAATTCCTTTTGTTTCTTTCATCTTGTGGAAGGAAGTCTTAAAGAACCCACCTTTCCTTATGTAGACATAATGACTAGAAAGTGGCATGCATGGACGTGCAAACATACACACACATTCGTATACATGTATATGCATATGTGCACACACATTCATTCCCATACATATGAGAACTACATACATGCTAATTTCAATGGAGAGCATCAACTGAGTTGAAATTGAATTAGTCATTGTGACATAAATTCTGATTTAATCTTCAAACCTGTATTGATTTTTCTTTGCTTGTCTACCATGTCTAATTGCTTATGGATTCATATTTTTGGTTCTATTATTTTATCAATTCTATCAATAATGTAATTTTGTTTTGTTTCTTTCTGGAATATTGAGGTGAAAAGTACACCAGAACTTCTGTTTGCTGTCTTAGATCATTAGCGATCATTTCATCTATCTTGGGGTTAATAGTACTATTATTGTTGAGGCCAGTGTGTAGTATTCTCATTTTGTTTTATGCACCATGTAAAGGTTAAATATCTCGGAATATAGTTTTCAAGGCTCGCTTTAAATGCATTGTAAAACCATTTTTAATTCGCTAGTAATGCTGATCTCTATTATTGTTGATACCAGTGTGTAATATCGTCTATTTGTTCTATGCAACATGCAGTAGTAGGTAAATGCTAAACCTAAGGATTACCAGTGTTGCATCAAAATGCTGCAGTAGTTGGCCTTCTTTAGCAAAAGAAAGAGTCGGATGCATAAAATTGTTTACTTTCAAACACAGATATCTCTGGAGGAAAGAGCAAAACACTGTAATGGCTCAAATGGAACAGTCTGGACAAAACAATCACCAGTTGCTACATAAGAATATCAATGGATTACGTAATGTTATTATTACTGGAGTTTCCAAACCATTTGGAATAGGCAGGACCCTTGTCCACAATTTTCTTGAACAGGTAAATTAATGGATTTTGCTAATATGATAGTAGGAGATAATGATGCTTATGCACAATTTATTGTATCTAGTTCTTACATTATGCTATTTGTGCATATTTCTTGGTGTGGATGGTATTATAAATTTAGAGTTTGACAAATATGTTTTGTGGGGACTTTGTCTCCTATTGGTTCCCTAGACCCATCCTGTCACATCTGTTTCCTATTATTGTTTATTCAAATATTATATTTGGAATTTCAAGGGCACTTCTATGCCTTACCTTCTTGCATTGCCCTTAATCCACTGCCCAAACTCCTCCCCTTGTCCAATCAAAGGGGTTTTCAGTGAATCATATCTATGTATGCAAGTTGCAGTTAAAGCTATATGAATTTTGACAAATATGCTCCTATAAATAGGTGAACCTTGAAAGAGACAGAGAAGTTGAATTGCAAAAGCATGAATTTGAAGATTAGTTGAATTAATGTTCAGATTTTGCAAATTTGTATTTTTAATATGACAGGGTTAATATGATTGTTTTTACTATAATTGTTTTTTTCTTGACCTATCAGTGACTTTGCATGTGTTTGTTTGTTGTACATATAATGAAATATTGTTATCTTTTAGATGTTAAAATAAGTTGTTTTTAATAAATATTATGCTTTCCTTTTGTTGTATATTCATGTTTAATTGCATTTTTAATAAGTTTATTTTACTTGTGGTAAAACGGGTTACAATCAATGCTATTATAGCTGTAGTTATTCAAGCTAGAATAATATAATAACCGAGATTTCTCTTAAAAATGCATTGAAAGCTAATAAAACTGTAGCTGATAGGTATGTTTTGGCCTTGATTATGCTCTTATTATTCAATTCAAATCCTACTTGAAAAATCTAGAGAATAAGCATGGCAAGATGGTAAGAACTTCTGGAAAAAAGGATGAAAATTTGAATTTAGATAATGTACATCAAGGATTCTTCAATGCGACACCAAGTGGCTTTTATATTAAGACTTCTATTTATGCCACACTAATCGTGGGGTGTATCTCTTAATTTCTCTAGGCGGTTAAGTGACGTTTATTTCAAAGATAGTCTCTTTTCATAGAGAGAGAAAAATGATTACCTTTTTAATTTACAAGTGGTTGTGTTCAGAGAAAATTTTCTTATGGTTCTAGAGGATCTAGAGGCATGGCTTGCTAGGCTCTTGACAAAGCTGATCCTATTATTTGAGTTGAATGTGTAGATAAGCAACCTAGATTTCTATGGGTCTGTCTTACTTGATAGAGGATAATGTAAAATCCCCAAAATAATATAATTTATGCAGGATTTGAGATAATGATTATTTGGGAAATACTCAAATACCTCTGTAAATTATTCTGTAAACTTTAACACCAACTGAGAAGCCCACCTGACTCCTCCAAGACCTTCTAGGGTAGATTAGTCTTACTATCAAAAATGGTGACTTCAAGGTTTCGTCCCCTGAATCTGAAAATTTATCTCCATAGAAGCCTTCGTTTATACCCAACTGAGAAATCTGGACGATTTCTCGAAGACCATCTAGAGCACATCTTTCACTGCTAAAAATGGTGATTCCTAGGCTCCAAATCCCGAGAAGAATTAATTTGAGAAAACCCTCAAACCAATGATGATGATAAAAAATATTCATTCCATACTAGCACATATTCCAAAGCCTCATTAAATAATTTTCTTTGGCAGTTCCCACACACAGTTACGTAAATTAGTGCCTTTAATTAATCTTCCCTAAAGTCACTTAATTAATTACTAATATTATCCTTAATTAAACTTTTAGGGAATGATAATAATTAATTATTATGTAATCCTCCTTTTGGAAATATTTTAATCTTGGCAATTAAATAATATTTAATTTTTTAATCTTGATAAAAATGGGACATTACAAGTCCTCTCATCTCGAGATGTCTTGTCCTCAAGCAATCAAACACCTGCATACTTAACCAACTGCCATATGCATCTGTTTGCCAAAACAATATACTAGGATCCCATATCAATCTCGTGAATACTTTATCATGAATCCGCTGTGCGACTCTGATATAACTAAAATGCGCAACACTATCCATTTGCATTATTCTGTGAAGTAAATAGTTCTTACTGTTTACTACATACTTAAGTTTGCTTAGGTAATCTCATTAATGAGCTAGATGGATATTGTTGAGCTGCTAGGACCCATAAAGCATCTCCACTACATTGTTGTACTCCCGAAGTTGCACTTAAAGGGGGGTGTTGGAGTAAATAGTTCTTGCTGTTTACTACATACTTAAGTTTACTTAGGTAATCTCATTAATGAAGTAGATGGATATTGTTGAGTCCTATTAGAGGATATTGTTGAGTTCTATTAGAACTCTACTTCCTCTAGGTTGAGACACTTTTTTCAACCTTGTCCATTCCTCCTAATTTGCTCTTGCCTATTTAAGCAGAGCTTATTGTTCATTTGTACTCGCCTCAATTCAATACATTTCTTGTGTTGATTATCTTTCTTCCAGAGGATGTCTGTAGACTGACTCCTGGGTATAGGATGACCTATCCTAACACAATCCTGTAAATCCATGGATCCCAAGTCTGAAAATCACACCCACCATATATCCTCAAGAAGAAAGGATAAACATTGCTCATCAAAACTCCATTTGTTGGCGTCTTATCATTGCTCCAAGGCTCGAAGTTGGGAGAGCCATCCCACTGACACCAACCTGTGCAGACACTTGTACTCAACAATGCAAAACACGATGAGATTGATGCACCAATGCCAGCCTCATGAGTTGAAATGTCCTTTGCCAATCTCTTCATTCTTGCTACTTTTGACGCATCATCCACCAAAGCCCTCAATACTATGTTTTTAAGTTTCTAACTGTGTTGATCACGTGAATGCATTTACTAGACTCCCAATGCAATATTGGAATCACAAAACTCAACCACATAAAGATCATCAATGGTGATGTAATCATGCAATTGAAGTCTCATCTGCGGTACCACACCGTAAACTGAAAATCTTAATTTAATATACCTTGAACTAGGAGAGATAAATGTACCTTCTTTGTCATTCTTGAGGTCTTCTTCTGCTTCACTAGAGATTGGCTTTCATGAGTCTCAAACTTCACTTGAGATGTCACATTGCATGGTTGATCATACTTATGCGTTGGAGATTCCTATTCAGTTCCCTGAGACATCATACATTTTGAGGATTCTAACTAGAGATTGGGGAGGATTCCTTGGTACACCTATGACATTGTTTCTTCCTAGAGGGAGGAAGATCATTCAGTTTTCATGGAGCAGTTTCTACATTGATCCAAGAGCATCTACCATGGGTGTACATTCTGCATTGAGGGGGGGCTACCTTGTCTCTCTTCCTACTTCCTATTTTGAGGAGATATCCTTGTCTTTGGAGCTTGATCCAAATTCTTACATGGATCAGTTACCATTGGTTCCTTGCTTGTCACCTTCTTCTATTGGGTATATTCCTGATTGGTTAGTGACATTTTCATCATCCAAGGACATGGTGACACATGAGCATATTTCAGAGACTTCATACTTCATTTGGATTCCCCTTCCTTTTTCCTATCCACAATGAGAAGTTTTCCTGCATTTGTCTTGGTTTATCTTCTTCCTAAGGGGAGAAATGTTGTTTGTAGCCACTGGACTATGTTTTGCCTTCAAGCACTCATCATCTTTGCAGGAGATTCAACATTATGGGAGGGATATCATGTCTCCTTGTTTCTTTCCTATGGGGGGATTCTTTATTGTATATGCATGATGTATGTCATAATGGGGGGTCTTGATTACTCCATCCATCCATGCATCTTATTTGTTTTCATCTCTCTTTTTGGGGGAGGGTTTTTCCCACGAGGTTTTCCCTCTTTCTCCGCTTTATGACAGATTGCATTGCATATCTTTTGCACTTGCATATTGTACATGAGTACCTAACATGGCCTAGTAGTTGGGACCCATCTTGCATTGTCATCTAGCATTGTGAGTTTAAGTGCATCCCCCTAAGTTGCACGTAAGGGGGGGTGTTGGTGTAATTAAATATTTCTAATTACACTTTACTTAAGCTTACTTAGGATAATGCATTGCATAGTAGTTTGCATATGAACACTTAGGAGTTTGCATTTCATTTTAGCACATGGTGTAGGAGAAATCCACTTTAGGCGGAGTTAGTTGTTATCTCTTTCCACTTTATGTGTGAGATCCACCTTTAGTGCTGTTATCACATTATCATCCTCTCATTGTTGCACACGTTTGCATATGCTTCATTGTACAATGGAGGATGATTAACCTTTGGTGGACATGTGATTACACCTAGTGTGATTGATAGGTTATCTCTTGCATATCTCCTAGTTATCATGCATTGCCTATATATTCAGGCACATCTAGTTTGTATTTATCAATTAGGCATCCATTATCATTTGATCATTATTGAATCAATCAATTGATCATATCATTTTGCCTATCTCTCTTGTGCTATTAATTGAGCTTCTAGATCTTGGCATTTTCATTCTTTGCCTTAGGCAAATTCTTACACTTCTAAAGTCAAGGATTCAGTTTTTTCTAGTCAGCCTTGAATTTGTTGGAGTATGTTGTTTCCTCAAACCCTAAATAGCTCTATATAGATAGAAAGTCTTATACACGGTTCGCCGCCATATATACATGCATACATGTGTATATATATGTATGTTAAGTAACCTCTATACCTGTGAACATGAATCAAGAAATTGCAGCAAGATGACAAAATCTCTATGCAATGATCCTAGTAAAAACATTTGACTTTTTTTCAACTTCTCAGATTTTAGTAAATTGGCAGCTGATTTTTATGGTTTTGGGTTTTCTGCACATGATGATGAGGCCAAATTGAACCCAAAATGTACCGAAAGATTGCTCGAGGCTAGATCTCATAAAATTTGAATAGGAACTTAGCAGATTTAGAGGTCTGATTCCATGTTGGAGCTATTTGTTCAACACCGCAAGCCCATGAATCACCCGTAGGTAAAACACATGTCACAAATGGAGATCAAGTAGGATAGTATTGTTCAACAACTTGAGAATCGTATTGATGCATAAAAGATTATGATTACAATGAATGAACGAGTCCTTGTAGAAAGGATAATGCAAACCTAGATCTAAACTAGAAGGGAAGATTAAAAGAGAGCTGGAAAAGTGTCCGCATCATAATGAATGAGACAACATGTGATAAATATAGCTCAATCCAATAAAAGCAAAATCACTCCTAAGTTTAGCTTAAGTGTAATAAAGTAATAAAGGACCCGTTGATGTGGTTTTTATGCACATTAAACACAGAATAAAATACCAAAGGTACTCTATCCTATCTTGAACAAAATCTCCAATGTGCTAAAGTATGTGATCACAAAGTTGACTCTAAGGTTCCAAATGTAGGCAATTTTTCTATTTGGGATAGACTGAATTGGTTTGATGTATGCTGGTATCAGAAGGGGGACTTACGTAGTTGTTCTAAGATTTTTACTCAATTCTAAGTTTTACCAACTTCCTTCAACACTTTTAATTTGAATAATATTGCTTTGAGTTCTCTGGACTTACTTCTATGAAAATGTTGGAAAATAAAATGCAAAGGAGGGTTTTAGGAAGATAATTCTAAACCCAAAGTAATTCTATGAATTCAAGAGACCAATACTACAAAGGTGAAATTGAACCTTTGCTTTACCAATTTCAACAACGCCACAAAAAAACTGCAATCTTCTAAGGTACCTAATAGATTTTCACATTACTCATGTTTGCCAACATTTCAAACATCGAAAATCATCCAATCATAAATAAATATTCTTCATTCATCTTCTAAGAACTTGCAAAATAAATCTATTCTAGTGAGAAACAAGAAACCATGCTAACTTGCGAAAGCAAACAAGTATTCACCCATCTTCAATGAATTTTGTTTCTTACTTCAGCAATATCTTTGCAACAATTTCTCTTGAAATCTCTCTTGCAAAATGAAAAGAGGATGGCTTATATAGAGTCTCCAAATACAATGGATGACTCAGATTGATCCAAGATCAACGATCAAGATTTTTTAAAATAACCCTGATTAGGGTTTGCTAAGCTTAATGCAAAAAATGGAATATTCTCCTTATTATGAGGAGCAAGAACCAATGAGAAAATTAGATGATGCCTAATAATCTAACAAACTATCCTCCAAAACCTAGTTACCCTTATCTATTTCCCTGATGGCATATTCAATGAATCAGGTCATCACTAACTCAAGCTCCTCCATTATGACACTTGGCAAGAAATCACGCTGAAGTTTTATAGCATCCAAACTTTCTGCACGTGTATCAAAGATGTTTTCCCAATCAATTTCCTGTCTCTAGAGATTGCCCATAAAGACCACGAGGGAAAGAAAATCATCCAATTGATTTCTCTTGACGGACTCTAGCTCTTGAAAATAAGTAACTTTCAACTTCTCCTTCAACTCTTCTAGATTCAAACCACCTGTGATAGCAGCCTCTTGTCTCAATAGTTCTTCAATTGATATTAGGATCTTTAGTTGTATTTCCTTGATTGATCCTTCCATCTCTAGGCAATCCTTTTTTGCTTGGTTAAATGCTGATTTCATCATTACTAAAGAAAAATACCAATGATTGAAATCGTATATGCCTCCTTCAATCACCCCTTCTTGGATGAAAGTTGGTGTAGGAATTCTTTTTAATGCTTTAAGGAGAGGAATTGTCTTGTCTTGAACTGAAAAATACCAATGATTGAAATCGTATATGCCTCCTTCAATCACCCCTTCTTGGATGAAAGTTGTTGTAGGAATTCTTTTCAATGCTTTAAGGGGAGAAATTTTCTTGTCATGAACTGTTTGGAAATCTTCCCACATTTCCTCTAATCTTTGTATTCTGCTTATAAGGAACATTGTTTTGTCATATATTCGGACGAATTCTATTAGAAACTCTTATGCTTTCTCTGAGATACTGACAATCCATCCCTTTACTTTCTGATTTCTACTCTTCATTGCTTCATAACTATCAAATGATTCATCAATCTTTGTATGTACTCCTTCAACCTCTTGTTTTCCAATTCTAGACTGTCCTTTCCTTCAGCTTTGTCTAGCCTGTCCTTCTCTTCAACTTTGTCTAGCCTTGCTCTAATTTTCTTTGCGGTATCATTAAGCTCCTGAAATTCCCGCTTCTTTGTTGATGACCCAAGATCAAGTGTTGTGACTTCATATTCCACTGGAGTAATTTCATCTCTAGACTTGTCAACCATTGGAACTGTTACTTGTAAGATGTGTGATCTTGAAGTGTCTCTAGTGATCTAGGAGAATTTCTTAGCCTTCTTTTTCTTTAGCTTTACCAATCCGTGCAAGAAAATCATCTAAGTCCTCAATCCGCTATACTTCCTCTACCGTCTTCTTCTCCATGCTGGTCTTTAACCAGTCAAGCATCGTGGATCGTTCCATCCCATTCTCAAGCTGTACATCATCATTAATCCCCCTTAAGGTTGAAATGATCTCTTTATCTACTTCCTCATTAGAATCGGGGACATTGGATTCCTCCAAATCCTCTCTTACAATTGTTCTCCCACTTTGATGTATGGCTGGAGATGCCGAATTTGTTCCTGGTCCTCATGCCATACTGATTGTGTTGATGTATCTCATCATGGACTCCCTGGGATAGAAGTTTTGTTTCAGATCCTCGCCCTAATTCATTCTATGCATTTGAAGTATCATGCATATCGATTTCTCTAATAGATGAAGTGCTCATGGTGGAATTAGTAGTATTGGACTTTTGTTCCTTATGCTTTGATCCCTCACTGGCAACACCTTTACCCTTAGTATCTCTTGCTTGTGAACCTCTAACCATGTCTTTCTTCTTCCTAGAAATCTGCACTTCCCCATCACTCTTAACTTCTTCATTACTTTTCATCATTTCATCCTCTTCGGAAGAAGATTCTTCATCCTCCATTTTCTCATATTTTAAAGGAACACCTTGCTTCTTCACCTCGTTAATTTGCTGGTCCACCCAATCCCTTGAATAATCAATCAATTCTTTCATCAATATGTTTAAGTTTGCCATTTCAGGCTGTGACCAACTTGGTGCTAGAATCAGGTTATCTTTCTCTTGCTCATATTAAGGATGTATGTGGTTCCCATTGTCTTTTACTTGATCGGGGATTGAAAAGAGATTGCACTTTCTCATGAAGTCCAAAGACATCCTTGACCACATCTTCCTTCTAACCCTGATTCATCAATAAGGTTTTCCCAGTAGTCCTGTAGCTCAATTCTATGCTTGTACCATTTTCTTTTAGATACAAGGATCTAATGAAAAGGATCAAAATGTGTTCTAGATTTGTATGTTCTGAGCTGATAGAATTGCAATTCTGTATTTGTCTGTTTCTGCTACCAAGGCTGTAGGGCATATCTCTGACATCTTCCCAAGTCTGATAGGGAAGTTTACCTCAGGCCTCTGTTTTTCCTTCTAGATGGAGCCAAACTCAGACAATTGTCTCACTACCTTAACTAATACCAATTTGTCAGTTGGATACCTTGGAAGTTTATAAGGATGATATGTGCATCCTTGAATCCTTATATATGTGAAGGTTGGGAAATGGATAAACCATCATCCATACTTGTCTATCAACGCCATAGCTTCCTTTGATAGTCTTTTGTGCAACCCTCCTTGTAGTAAACGAGTGAGATATATTGTGAATGCATCGTTTACCCTTCTATAGTTTCCTTTCTCATGCAGCTGCAACTGGGGATAACAATCATATTCCTTGAGTTGACCTCTCCTATTTCCTACTTCTCCTTTGCATATCAACTCCATATACTTTATATTCCTAGCCAACACATATACCATATAGGAACTCATATAAAATATCTCCGCTCAGGGCTCTCATGAAGCTTAGTGTGCTTCGTATCATTATCAACCCGGCTGAAATCTCCTCTATGAAGTAGAACATCCATGTTTCAAACAATGCACCTTGAGGCATCCCCATGATTCTATTCATTAGAAATATCATACCACTATACTCATCCTTAAAATCAGTACATATGAGCTTCTTTGGTAGCTTGGAATGATGTTTCCTTGCTTCAATGACCCATCCATTGTTGATGAGAGTCATGCATGTATATGATTTCTTGTCAAACATTGCCTGAGATTCCTCCTTAGTTCGAGTCAACATCCCTTGATGATAAGGAATCCCAAATGTTTCTCTCACTGCTTCTGTGAGGAAAGCAAGTGTTACGCCTTTAGGTGTCTTTTTTGTCCTTGATTGTGGATCATAGTGTCTCGCACATTTGACCATCAACTCGTTGCACTGAATTGCCGGTGGGAAGCTTGCTGCTTGGTATATTCCATTCTTCATTATGCCGACTGCCTAAAAAGATGGTATTTGGTTCCGAATTCCATACATCCTTTTCTTGATCTTGGCCATATCCAACTGCTTAAAGTTAGTATCTCCATCTTTCTTCCATTTTGATGACATTTGGGACTCTGGAAAGAAACCTTCGAGCATGTTCTTCATTTGTGTCTTCCTCACAACTATTCCAGATTTTGATTCTGACATGATCCTGTATGAAACTTGAAAATAGTGACATTGGAGAGTACTTAAAATGCTAAGGGAGAATAATCTAATTCTAAAATCACTCGAGTTCTGATTTTACTAATGAATTTCAGACATTTTAATCTTCTAAAATCAGAATTTGAAATCAAATAATGCCCAATCTTGGAAACGACAGTCACTTGACAAAATTTGGAAAATAACGTCCTAGAAACCTTATGTTTCTAAAAATGTCAATGAGGCCTAATTATAATTCAGGAATGTGGAATCTATCATCAAAACTTAGGAATTCAAATGATGAATCAAATAAATTCAGCAATCTTGCCCTTTATTCTCGATATCCGATTAGCCTCTTATCCTTCCTCATGTGATTTGGAATTTTCTCTACCTTGAAGAGAATTGAATTTGTGAGTTGGATGGTTATTGCTCATCTTTACAGACTTGTGAATCCTTTATTAAGGGGGTCTGCTCATGTTTTTTTCCTTTGTTTTATTGTTTTTCAAAAAATAAAAAAACTTGTGTTATTTCCCTCTAATAGGCGACTTGCAAAAAAAGCTTTTGATTTTCTCTCTTTAGGCGATTTGCAAAAAAAGCTTTTGATTTTCTCTCATAAGCGACTTGCAAAAAAAACTTTTGATTTTCTTGATTTACAAAGTATAAGGAGATTCAATTCTCATTGGAGGAAATTCGATCTGCATAGGGACTGTTGAACATCTGGAATACTGAGAGGGGGCTGTGAATTAATATTCCCTTTTATACTTTAAAACCTTTAAATAACTATCCACATAACATAGTTAATTACAGTAATGAAAGGAAAACAATAATAGCAACTCATAATACATGACATCATGGAGAGGGTTAACTCTCAATATCTTATAATCGGTTACAAAATATTACAATAATACTCACTACAGGACTTACTACTGGAGGGCTCATTGCCCAACTAAGTCTCATTGCTGGAGGGCTCACTGCCTAGAAAAGATAATAAGTATACAAAATTGAACTGTTATAATTTCATCTCAATTACGCATGAATTACAGTTCCAATGAAGTTGAGTAGACAAATTTTGCACACTTCTTTTGATTCTGATCTGATCACAGTTGCAGTCTCTGATTCTACATTTGCCTTAATCACATCATATCTCATCACAACACCAAAAATAAATATATCATATATATATCAGTCTATACCTACTTCAAGTCGGCTCCATACGCTTAATCCCAAAATTGAGTTAGCTCCAAAAGTACTTTACACTCTCTCAAGACCTAAGTTGCCAGTTCGGAATCGAGTCAGAGATTTAGGTTTGAAATTCGTTCAATTTATTTTGGGGTGGGTTCAAATTCGTTTTGGGTTCGTCTGTACAAAAAACATATGTTTATATATATATGTATGTATGTATAGATACATACATATATAAATATATACATACATATATATGTGTATACATACATACATATATATACATATATATATATATATACATAGATATATATAAATACACACATATATATATACATATACATATATATATATATATTACATATACATATATATACGTATACATATATATATATATATACATATATATTCATATACATTCATATATATATATATATATATATATATTTACATATACATATATATAGAAGTATACATATATATACATATATATACATATATATTCATATACATACATATATATGTATATGTATATATTTGACAAATTGTTACCAAGTAGGTAGCGCCCATTTTTTGTTTAAAACAAAAATCAATTACATAAATTGTGTAGCAGGATCCACATAAAATCAGGATCAGTGCAAACGAATATCATCATGGTTTACATATACATAAGAGACATTTGTCATAGTAGCAGTGAACACCTGAGGTCGATCAATCTGTGCAAGACTGAAAACTGAGCCAATAGACCTAGCGAACAAATACAAGATGTAGTATCATTCCATCTCTTAAAATTGGTATGGAGAAGACCGCAAAAATTTGTGACAAGGAATCCCGCATTACCATTTTAGGTAATAGCCAATTGTGAAGAACCCCGCTCGTAACCTCCATACAGTTGGGTGCCAATGCCACTAGAAGCCACACGTGCACAGTAAAAATACCAAACTATCCTTTGCAGTGTGCAAAGGTTCATAGCTTTGTCTTCCGGGTGACGCATATAAGTGCGGACTCAGTCAGGGGCGAAAAAGCCCTAGACGATCCTTGTGAGAAGCATCATTTTGGTCCAAGGGAAGCGCTTGCTCCCTTGGAACGAGTAAGGTAGGTGCGGTTAGATGGTTGTTCACTAGACAATGTGATGGAGCCTGATTTTATAAAATCAGGACATCCATCTGATTACCGTTTCATTTTGTTTATCCTTTAAATTTTTATATGCATATTTATATTAGGGCAAGATTTAATGGTCTTTGATAAGTATTCTCTCATATCCTTAAAGTCACATTTTTATAATAAATAAATCTCAAACTTCACACACCATTATTTTGTCATAAGCCAATTCTAAAGATACTATCCTTTAATCCAGCATTCGAACAATTTAAATTACTTTGCCTAATTTATTCCTTGTTTTCATTTTGTAGATGAGAGTGTTGGCAATCCACATCCAATTTTATGATCATTATGAAGACTCTGTATCAGAGACAAAAGGCTTAAAAGTCCCCTGCATTAAAATAAATAAAGTTTTTAGAAGAAGTATTACAAATAAAGAAAAGGGATGCAGAGAAGAAAAYGACAAGCTGCCGTAACTGTTAGTAAAGAGATTAAATGATGATGAGCTGGGTGCCATTACAAAGAAATATACATGGAACAGCCATCAAAATTCAAATTTTAGATAATCTCATGATAGCCGATATTGAAGAAATGATGATGAGCAAATTCACAGTGGTCTGGAGATACGCATAGAATAAAACTTACGTTAATCTAAGAAGATGAGACTACAAGTAAAATCTGATTTTTTTTAAATTGTCGATGTCTCAGTTTTATTTTCGAGCAAAGGAGACACAAAAGATGTGCACACGAGGGAGGAGTAAGTTATAAGTGAAATTTTCCAGAAGCGTGAAGATTAACGGGCGTACAAGAGGTTGACATTGATAACGACCATCTGCGGTAGAAGGATGGAGGCTCAGGCATCACATGAACTGCTACCTGTAGCATCCGTCTGAAGACCATGAGCGTATGGGGATGAATCATTCAGTCCAGCATTGACAATCCTTATTGAATAAACAATATGGCATGTCTACAAGCATTTTGATGATCAGGTGAAAGTCAGGTGTTCCAGATTGAACGTTCCAAAGAGGCATCATATATTGCTTCCAAAAGTCACGCAGTTGTTTTCCACCGTTTGAGAATATCTTGCACCCGAGAAAGTCAATCTGAAGAAACATTTGATAATCATGAACTGGATCAGACGATGATATGGAGACATGCGATTCTGAAACAACTATAAGGAACTGTGTGAACACCTGGGGTACCCAGAAGCATATCGAAGATGGTTTTTTTTCTTTAGTCAAGGCAAACAAACTTAAGATAATTGTTTGGGACTTTATTAAGAGGAGAGTGTATAAACAAATAAACTAAAATTGGTTGGAAACCGTGACTCATTAGTTTCAGACTTATATCTTGCTAACGTGCCAAACCAAGTATTTATATATGAAGAGACGCACCGGTTCAAAAGCTTTCATCCGCCACATGTCATCTACAGCCGGGCCCATTAGAGGAGCTTCAGTTATGTTAAGGCATGACTATAAGACAAAACAAATGTATTATTAATTTTATGAAGCGGTGCATCCTTTGGAAAATAAAACCGCATGACTCTTCCTATTTATATAATTATAGGATGAAAAATAAAAAAGAAGAGGGGAGAACACAGCCGCCTGGTGAAAAACTGGGAAAAGACATATACAATAACATATGATATTTTTAATTTTAGCAGAGATATAATACTTTTGAACTAAGCTGGTAAATTCGCTTTGAGAGTGAATATATTTCTATTTGCTGAGCATTGATACAAATCGATCGGGTTGATCATTTGCAAAGAGCGTCCCTGATTTGATTTCGTTTTCAGGCATAATCTGTAAGCAAGTATAATTTATTCAGACAGATTAGAGTTATTTATTCCTTAGTTGTGTCCTTTATAAATATTTTAATGATTTCTGTAAATATTTTATTTTTCAGATAAGTGGATGAGATTAATATTGCATTTTAAAATTAATAAACGTAAATACTGTGAAATATTTAATTGTTCTTTTATTTACGTCTAGTTGTCTCCGCATTAAAGGAGTTAAAATACATCCTAGATTATTTTAAAATTTGCATTAATATAATTAATCTGTCGCATCTGAATTACTAATTTATTTATAGTTTAAATTGATTTAAATTTTATAGAGTTGTATGTTTCAACTTTTAAATATTGACTCTGTCTGCCCAATTAAATAGACACTGATCTTCGTTATTGCTCCAGAGTCATTATTTATATGCTGGCAATTGTTTTATATTCTGCTATTAATAAATATATTATACTCATTCATAATTACACTTTTACTTTAAAATTATTCATATAATCACATAATCGTTTATTTTTTTTTTTGCAATACAGAGCTTGAAGCATTGTTTTATATAATCGTACAGATTGGCGTTGTTTCAGTAATTCAATATAGTTGTGCAAAATTGAAAAGCTCCTGTCATCTTGCCATTAAGTATTCTTTTCAAATACATTATTATTTTAACCATTCTGCTATAAGCACCCTGGGCTAAAGTATTTTGGTTCAGGAATAGGTATACCCGCCTTGGCCTTGCAGAGCCAGAAGTGCAGGGAACTCGGATCATACCGTTCAGTTCCGTCAAGTTGGACATAGCTGGTTGGATATCCTGATATCAAGTTGGCAAGGCTTGCAGGATTCCAATCCGTCGGTTTTGAGAACCAACACAATGCATATTCATGCCTCTTCTGTTTATTGGTTTTCCTCCCCGTCTTCCGCCTAATTGGGTTGCTATGGATGATTTTTGTTGCCTATTGTGATATTGTTAGAGGCTCAATTATATCCAATTCATCCACAGTCAAAGCAGATTTGTATTCCTCTTGTGAATCATTATAAAATGCATCAGGATCCTTGTCCTTGAGCAAAACATCCACCAATGGTCTGAATGTAGGTGCAGGGTTAGAATGGATGATATTCGCAGCCGATTGTGATATGGTTTGAGGCTCAGTTATATCCAATTCATCTTCTCCCATATCTTGAAATAAAACATCATTCGACTCCATCGTCTCAGTGTGATTGTAGAAGGGGATGATTACCAAACACCCCCGATCAACCTCACCAACCACCATGGCTAGCCAGGATATTTGTGGATTGGGCTGTTACACATACACCGGATCCGCCATACGATCCATGGATGGGGAGCTATCCACCATCACTGGATCCGCCAGATTACATTCCATTGCAGGGGCATTCTTCTTCAGAGTCCACCATTGAGCAATTGGAATCGAACAAGAATCTTCAAAGTGTTTGTGGCTTTGCATCTTAGACAAGAATTTTTGTTTTACAATTTCAAGTTCCTGGGTCCAAGGACCATAAGATGAGACTAGGTGAAAATCAATTAGGACTTGGCGGATTGTAAGAACCCTAATTCGTGCACAATGGTAGGAATCCCCATCCCCCATGTCAATCTTGATCACTTGACCCAAGGCGACACCAATTCATAACAAATATTGCTCCGACCAGAACTCCAAGGGCAAGTTATCCGATTGAATCCAAATTGGCATCGCATAGGGCACAACACCTTTGGGGTTGAATCCAGGAATCCACTTCTGCACATAAACCGATTGATCACCAAACATCCAGTGTTGTTGGAGGACCTTCAACCTATCCTCTGCGCAATTCAAATCAACTACAAAGAATTGTTTGGGCAGGAAAAAGATTATGGACTTCTGATTGTCCCATTGCCGATTAACCCATGAGCAAATTTCTGCCCTTGTTCGGTGTTGACCTAAAACTCGGGTAATGACAACCGTCTGCTCCAGATTTTAGATATCCTCATCTACGACATCTACGATGTCAACCACATTGATGCTAAATGTTCCCGACACATTTGGTGCGGGCGGATTTGCACTGACAAATTTTGGTAGAGACCCCATCTCATAAAAAATATATATTTTATATACACACACACATATATATGTATTTATATGTGTGTGTGTGTATATATATGTATGTATGTATGTATGTATGTACATGTATATATATGCTAATAGTAAAGCAACAACAAAATACACCACCATATATATTAATGTTTTAGTCCAAATGACATATGTATTACCTTTTTGGCCTTTTTAGTGGTCTATTTTAGGGTTGGAGGGTCACAAATTTGCAAATTTGCCGTAAAAACAACAAAATTTGTGTCGGGTTCGTCTGCCGGAATTTGGGAAGACTTTGAAGGTTTGTGTAGAATTTTGCAAAAATATGATAATGACTAGACTTTTGCAAGAACTAGACCAAACTTTGGGGTTGCCAGGGAAGAATTTGGCAACATAGCTCAAGACGCTTCACACGTTTCATTCAAATATGTTGGCAAAGACAATAAAGATTGATGCCAACTGGAAGCAACATGCGACGACCAATCCTTAATCTTACACCAAAAGCGCAAGACAAAATATAGTCACCTGACAAATTGTGGACCTCTTGAGCAACCTGTTATGTACCGGAGAAATAGAGCAACTGCCGGAGAGAACTTTCGAACCTTATATCTTGCCTGCCATATAATCTTATCATGCAAAATCTTGAATATGCATACTACCTTCATCGATAAACTTATTGCCAAAACCACAGATCAATATCTGTAACGACGGAGGACTGCAAACCAAAACACAAATGCATATCCTGTCAAAGCTATCAGAGAGTTTCATGCTCATGTTGCTAGGAAAATCATGACATCAATGACAACATTCCAACATTCTCCCCCTTTGACATTGATGATAACATGCATAGGAAAATGTCAGCATATCTCATATATCTATCTACTCATATGTCTGCCCCTTTGATGTCAAGGGCAAAGGGTGTATACAAAAAGGTGTGAACTGAATATAATGCCCCCCCAAGTAAAAAACAAAAAGGTTTTGTACAAGTAGAAATTTTACATACTTCTGCGAGTAAAATTTGTCACCCGGAGGATGTTGACCCTTTAAGCTTCTGCAGATGTGATTTCCAAACGTCCTTATTACTGTCCCATGCTTGTACCGCATCTTCAAGAAAGCTATTCTAAATGTCCAACAATTCAGTATGCTTTCTCCTTCTTCAACAGTGGTAGTGTTGATCTGAGTTTTATTCCACTACAACATGCATAATTGAATACTTAGTATCCAAATGAAATACCAAATTTCCAACCCTCTCTTGAATAAGGATGCTCATATGCTAAACAATGTATATGGATTGTGTGATCAAATAAGACAACCTCAAGGTTCCTTTCTTATTGTGGACTTAACTCAATTGTAATGATGTGATATGCTGGTTATCACAAAGGGACTTACATTGTTCAATCAATGAATATCAATCACTTCAACTATTTCCAACCAAACAAACTGCAAAGGAAAAGGGTTCAGAGAGCTATTCTACTCCTTGAATGCAAGAAACTGTGAATGTCTTTGTAACTCTACTAGACTTGGTTTAGCCATCGACATCAACCAAGCTAGTGCGATCTCCTAAGGTAGATGTGAGATGTTCAAACTGTTACCATTCCATTAACATCATCCATCGATGCATATCAATGTCCAAGCAATAATCGAAGTTAAGCTTATGGTATGCCAGTTGACCACCCAAGACAAACTTACAATCAACAAACCACTAGTGGTATGGTCTAAGCGAGTTCACCAAAGATACATCCATAATCACTTCCATTCAACTAAACACTACTTCTAATCAACATGAAATAAAATCCTACTCTAAGTGAGGAAATGTAGAAAACGTTCAATACTTCAAAGTAACACAAGTAATCCACCATGAAGACCAACGATGAATTAGCAATCACTTTGATAGCATTATGGCAACAATTTCAACAAGTCTCTTTACAAATGAATTAGCAATCACTTTGAAAATCCTAATCGACCAAATACAATGAATGACCGAGATTGATTTGAAACCAATGACCCAAATTAATCCATGACAAACCCTAATTAGGGCAACCACAAATAGCTAATAAAAACAAGGTACCAACATATGAGCCAATGAGAAAATTACATTCCACATCCCCTTGAGGGTGAACCAATGAAAAAATAATACGTTGCACATGTCCATTTGTGAATGATTCTAATTTGATGATCTTGGAGATATCAACTTGGAGTTCTCTAATTGGTTGAATGATGACTGGATGCCACCTCAACTTGCTCACCTTTGATCCTTGTCTCAATTCTTCATCCTCTTTCTTTAGGAAATTTTCTCATTGAACTTGTCCTTGAAATTGTTCTTGATATCTTAATTTTCTTGAAGTGATGGGTTTCCCTCTATTGATCATGGATTTGCAAATTTTCACGGCCTTAGATGTTTAACGATGACAATCTTTCTCATTTGTAGATCTTTCTTCCTTTCATATTTTGATCATCCTTGTGTATTGAAGACTTCCTCTCTGTAATGTCCCCTTTTCTATAGTAGTGCATATTATGCCTGATTAGCCTATCTAGCCATCCGGATAATCTAATGGCCGCTTTACAGAGGATGCCAGTCAGTCACATGGTTACTTGAGCATTGATTTAATATCTGAGTTCAGTCTCTATAGTTGGGGTACTTTATTTCATAAAGTAATATTATAAAGTCACTTTAATATTATAACTTTAAGTTACTTTATTTTTATAAAGTGACTTAAGTGACT
>MU227141.1:3934090-3956502 GCA_018584345.1 Thuja plicata | reverse complement strand
ATATAACCAACACCCATACGATACCAGTTAACTCAGAGTACACAACATAGATAGATCAATTATTTCATTGCAGTCCTTTTCTAATTTACCACAAAAGATAGATCTTACAATAAGATGCTGGACTCTTATATAGAGAGCCAAAGGTTGGTTCGAGACCAACCGTTTTCCAACTAATTACTACTAACAGAAATTGATTAAAAATACTCTAACCAAACCCGACCATCTAACTTTATTTATTATCTATTGCATGCCTACACTTATATTTTAAGGATTATATGCCAATTTGTTTTTTGAATGATTAGTTATCACCTACATCCCATCCCCCATGAGTACACGTACATAGACTAATTCGCTTCTAATTATGTTTTTGTCTATGCATTTGTATAATTTATCTTCATGGTAGTTTCTTTGCAAGCTTGAGATGGATATTGTTGCCATGGACAATTATATTTGTAAATTTTGGACATTTTTGGTTTTAAAATGTAATTGTAAGTAGCAGAAAATTTACAATGGATGCAATGAGATTTCTTATGAAGGAAAAGACAATGAAAGGATGTAAATGATTTATTGATGATTTCTTAATATTACACACTTTTATTAATCTACCATTTGGCAGCATTCCTACACTTGAGTAAATTTATCTTACTCAATTTTCTTTGGTATATTTAATTATGTCTTGGACCTAAACACTTCAATGATTCTCTAGCACTTAATCAGTTTGGAATATGATACCTGCCCATTATCTATTAAGTCACAGGGTTCGTCAAATTTCAACCATGAAGTTCAAAATTCAGCAAACTTCACAGAATCATTAAGAAATTGTTTAAATTCCCCTTATCTTTATCCAGGTAAAAGCATAACACTTTCAACAAAATATATTTAAAAAAAAAGTTTCTTTTTAGGGATTTTCCAGTTCGTGACCTAAATGTGTTCATCCATTAACTTTTTTATATGCTTTTCATGTCATGCGGTGTGAATGTGTTAATTTGAGAAGCTAGAAACCATCTTCACTTGTTCCTACTTGGGTGGGCAAATGAGCTTGTAGGAACTAATCACTCGTCTTACATGAGCATATCCACCAAAGGAAAGCATATTCAATGAGGTGGAAATAGGGGGAGCGAAACATCATACTCCCATTGCTAACCAAAACCCTTTGAAACGAGATTACAAATAAGGAGATGGGGCAATATTGAGGAGATACTATGCGGAGATTTTGCACTTTGTGGACGAGAAGAGCGTTTTAGTACTAAATATTTAATTTTTAATTGTTTTAGTTCTATCTTTATTTTAGTGTATCATTTTTAAGTTTTATATTTGAACATTTATATTGAATATTTACTATTTCTATTTTTTCAAAATAATTTTATATTTAATATTTTATGTTTATAACCATGTAGATTTGCTATTTAATTTTTTTATTTAGTATATTAAAATTTAATATTTTAAAATATTAAATTATATTTTTAATTATAAATAACATAGTTGGAAAACTCGAACTCGCCTCGGCCTCAACAGACCAAAATATTGGACTCAGACTCAGACTTGGACTCGGAAAACTCTCATGAAAGGACTTAGCAAAAGAAAAAAAACTTTAGTTTTACAAAAGAACAAAAATAAAGTAATGTATTTAGAGAACACAAGAGCCATAATTGAAACATTACACATGTCATCTGATCTTCAAACACTAGTGTAACACGGGGACGCATCCCCCCCAAACCTAGGTGTTTCCGATACAAGGATGTCCCCGGGACTTGGGGATGTCGTTCCCAAGTTCCCGCGATGCCGCTTCTCATCTGCCTGATCGCCGCTGGGACGCAGGGACATCCTCAGAAATGTTGAGGGGGACACTTAGGCATCCCTCGACTGTTCCGGGGACGTTTGGGCATCCTCGGTGGCGACCTTTTTTGCATTGAGTCTTTAAAAAAAAGAAGATATTTTTAACTTCTTTTTGGGTTCTATTCAAACTCTAAGGGGATTTGGGGCCATTAAAGGCCTTCCAAGCCTACAAAAAGCCCTCAAAGCTTCATTTTGATTCACATTTTTATTTCTAATTGTTTGCTACAACAAGAAGAAGAGTTAAGAGTTGATAAAAGAGTGATTGGAGGAGTGAAAGGAGTGATTACAAGTAAAAAATGAGTGACAAGAAGAAAGAAGAAGAGGAAGATTTTTCACCTTGTTGAAGAGATTTTTCAAGCAAAAGGTAGGGTTTTTAACTGATTTTTTATTTTATTTTTTGATATTCATTTGTAAATTCTAATTGTAAGTGTTTTCGTTGAATGTTGTTTCAAATTTCAATGTTATTTCATTTTCTAAATTAGACATTATGTTGAAACTTGAGGGCAAAATGAAGAATTAATTTAGATTTTGTTTTACAATTTGAAATTTGTTAAAAATTTTAAAATTTTGAGTTTTAATTTTTTTATTTTTAAAGTAGGGTCTAGGCTGAAACTATGTGGTTATTGATTTTTTTTTTCATTTTGTGAAATGTAGTGTCAAAATGAGCTCCCATAGTCAAGATATGAGTGAGGAGAAGATGGAAATTCATTCTCATGGTGCATGTCAATCAAAATATGAACCCGAGCATGAGGATGAGGGGGATGAGCATGGGCCAAATCCGGAAGGTCAAACTAGTTCCATGGCTAGTGCACTAGTTGCTATTGATTACCCCTCTAAGCTTTTGGCAGAGTGGGCTAGGGGTCCTTATGATCTCAAATCTCCTCTCATATAGTTTGCAACAAGAATAACAGCCCCAACGCCAACAGGTGGCGGGTGGTGGCACGAAGAAATGGAAATGCAACATTTGTGGTACAAAATTGTTTGGGAGCATCACTAGAGTTAATTCTCACTTCCCCTTTTGGCCAGGAAAAGGTGTGGGAGCATACAAATTTGTGAAGGAGCCTAAAAGTCTGCACTACAAAATTGAGTTCAACAAGCTTTGGGGTGTTTCAGATGACATTGGAGTTGCAATGTCTACTAACTTGTCTAGTAGGCAACTTATTCAGACTATTCAACAGATGCATGCGCAACCACATATTTCTACTCGTACATTGCATCAAAGAGCAGGAACAATGTTGGGGTCAGCCTCAAGACCTTCATCTACTTGTAGTGTTGTGGCTGAATCACAATAGAGAAAGGGGAAACACAAGATGTAAAGTAGCCCCATAGGTGATTTGTTCAATGTGCATTTGAAGGAACAGATAGATGATTCCATTGGCAAGTTCTTCTTTGCCAATGGCATCCCATTTCATGTAGCTCGATCTCCTTATTATAAGGAGATGATGTCGATGGTGACAAAGGGAGGACCATTATATGTGCCACCAGGTGAGCACAAATTGAGGACCACGATCTTGGATAATAACTATGCCAAGATGAGTGCATTGATGGAGATGATGAGGACATGTTGGGAGGAGTTTGGATGCAACATATTTATGGATGGGTGGACGAACATTAGGCATCATCCACTTATCAATGTCATAGTTACATGCTTAGAGGGCCCATTCTTTCTCGAGGCGGTTGATTGTTTAGGGCATCGAAAAGATGCTGATTTTGAGTTTGACATCCTTTAGACCACTATTGAGGAGTTTGGGCCACAAAATGTGGTCCAAGTAGTGATGGATGCAACAAATGTGTGCAGAACTGTAGGGACGCTTGTTGTGTGCATGCCATGAACAATGCACTCAAGGAAATGGGGAAGATTGACTGGATTAGAGGTGTGGTCAGCGATGCGAGAGATGTGCAGATGTTTATCTGCAACAACCACACTTCACATGCTCTCTTTAGGAGCTTTGCGAACGAGTTCTTGAAATCAGTTGAGACCAGATATGCATCCTATTTCATTTTCTTTGAGAGAATACTTGAGTTGCAAGAGCCATTGCAAGTCATGGTTATGACACAATATTGAAATCGGCGGGATGAGGCCAGGACAGAGTAGGGGAGGAGGGTGAAGGAGATAGTGAAGAGATGCATTTTGGAGTTATGCAAAATACATAGTGTCTCTCATCACTCCTGTTTTCCAGGTCATTAGATATGGGGATAGGGATGCACCTACCCTTGGAGAGGTGTATGAGTGCATCGATTCTATGCTTGACCAGATGAGAGCGGTTGTGCGAGATGACCCCGCTTTAGCATTCTATAATGAGCACATTCGGCCTATTATTTAGTGCAGATGGGACAACTTGAACACTCCCTTGCACATGGTTGCTTATGCATTGAATCCAAAGTGGTACATGCCTAGGCTTGGTAGAGTTACATCAAATCAGGATAATGAGGTGAAGGAAGGGTTCTTCAGGTGCATTGATAGGATGTATGATGCTGAAACTATTGGCAAGATTTGCATTGAGTGGATGAGATTTGCTACTCTTAGGGTTTATAAGGCTGCAACAAAGGCGGATGGCAGAACTATGGCACAGGAGAACCTGATTTTGTGGTGGAACTGTCATGGACAAAAATTAGCGACTACCACACTAGCCATTTGTTTGCTATCTTAGGTTTCTAGTTCTCCAGCTTCAGAGAGGAGCTGGTCTACTTATAGCTTTATCCACTCTCTCAAGAGGAACATACTTACCCCACTCTCTTAAGAGGAACATACTTACCTCTAGGAGAGAAGAGAAGCTATTGGTTGTACATAGTGCCTTGCGTATCACTGACCGCAAGGCACTTGTGTACAAGGAGAGCCCAACAACACGATGGCATGTAGAGCCAGAGGAGCCATCACAAATTGACGAGGATGAGGATGAGGATGCAACAACTTCAGATGCAGGGCTGGTTGGTGTACCTTTGGCGGATTGTGACCATTAGTCCATTACTTCTAGTGATGAGGTGTTTGCCTTAAGGCCCGACCTTCCAAGGGATGATTAGAGGCCTCCCTTCACTACATTTTGACATTTTGTACTTGTTTTGATATCATGCTACTCATTGTAATCATCTTTATGATATTTTTGATATAATAGAAATCTTCCATTTGCCGATTCGACAATTTGAAATATTATTTAGTAATTGAGTATTCTAATTGCTAATTAGTAATTCGATATTCAAAACTTCAATGTTCATTTTTCAATGTTCAAGGATTTACTATTTGGTATTTTGTAATGTCCCCTTTTTAGCTCACCATGGTTGTGGGATGGATTAGCCTATCAATGGCCCTAGTAGGCTATGTCAGATGGTTAGGGGGTTTTAGTTGGTAGAACTGAAGGTCAATTCCCACTCCAGAGGTCAGGGATGTTCAGGATTGCTCTTCGTTTGGGTCAATTTGGCACACTTATAGTAATAGTAAGTGTCTATTTCAGGAATTTCAGGGTTTCTATCTTTAGCAGAACAACTTGGTGGCAGTGTTGAGATTTGGTATCATTGACTGGAGCAGTTGTTTAGAGACTTACTATTTATAGTAATTCATTGTCGAGGAGTTTCTATATATGGCAGGGGCACCCAGACTCATGGTCTGCGCAGTGATTGACTCATTTGTCAGTTGGCCTAGTGGAGTGAATTTTATTGAGTACATGGGTATTATTTATCATTGATAAAGTTGCTTTATTAATGATAAAATATTTATTAAGTTACGATATAAAGTTATTAATTAAATGGGGTCAATTGACTTTATAAGTGCATTAAATGAATGTCATAATGAGGGGGCCTATTTATTTATTCTCCTCTGTCAATGTGTGATAACAAGGCAAATATTTAAAGTTTTAAAATAACTCATAAACGTGAGAGTTTGGTGTTAAGTATATAAAAGGGCTCTTGGAAGAAATCGATCATTATGCATTGCTATTTGTCTTGAAATTGGTGTTAGCTCTTGGAGAATTTGGTGCGTTCTGCATCAGGGTTGTCTACACTTGGAGAAGGTTGATTCTTCAAGGTTTTACATGCATTTGAGGTGTTGAAAGACACTGATATTTGCTAATTAGGTGACTCATTTCAGAGTTATCATTTGTGCCTAATTGTAAAGGGAATTCAATTGGTTGGCAGCAATACAAGGGTTTGAAATCATAGTTTATGAATCAGATTGTTTGCAGAGGTATTAGAGACAACCAAGAGCCAGAACGCAACACATGGAATTAACGTTTGGCACTGTTGAAGGCAGCCACATGTGAGAAGAGAAGCCACGTGAGGTCATGAAGGGAGAGGTTGGGCATTTTGGAAGGCATGATGGTGTTTGGAAAACAACAGGTTGATTATATACTTAGCTGCCTAGTCCAATTCCTCTACTGTGGCAAGTTGCAAATCACTTTGGTTTACTTTTCCAAGGCAGCGATCTATGTCAGGTTCCTTAGTGTTAGTAATTCATTTCTTAATTTCAATAAATGAAATTTGTAACTCAATCCAATGGCATCAGAATTGAAATTAAAAGATATTTGTGCTTTGTCTTGCAATAGTTAGTTTAATTTTCATGTATGGTTTTTATATATATTAAAAAAACCAAAAAAAGTATAAAACTCAAAAAACCAAAAAGCATCCAAATTTGTAAAAACAACAATAAGACAAAGCAGTAGAACAAGGGCAGAACCAACATGGTTCTTACATATTTAGCATTTGCAATTTTTCTATTTTACTTCTTAATAGTCTTATATATCTTTTCATAAATAGCATTTTAAGTACCATATGTATAGTATATAGTATATACAACACCACCTCCCCGCCATCCCCAAATTGAGGCCCTTTGTCCTAACATCCTGAAAACCTGTCCCCTCGTTCCATTGTCCTGTTGTCCCCGATGGTGGTGTAACTATGCCAAACACTCAATATTTGAAATTTCATCATTCATACTCATAGTTTCAAACTTTCAAATGTATAACAACATAAGTTTATAAATGTTTACAAAATTACTTTTAATGATATGAGCAAATGTGAAAAACAACAAACTAAAGACTACATCTTTCTCTTTCCTCTCCTAATATAACTCAACTTTATAGGCCTTGAACTAATAGGTGCCGAGGTATCTAAATGATGAGTTGATTCTTTTTTTCAAGATCAAATTCCTCATCTTCGTCCTCCTTTATTTCATCAAAATCATCTAATGTTGTTGCTTCTACTTCTGCTACTCCCCTCTAATTTCGCAAGATCTTCAGTAATGACATCACTATCATTTTGTTCACTGATGGTCCAATCACCATATGGATCAATAGCGTCCAAGTCAATGGACTCATGTTGAACACCCTCCACCTTTCTAGTGCGAAGGCAAAGGTTGTACCGAATGAAGACAAGATCATAGTCGCTTCTAGGTCAACCTATTTCTTTGTGTGAATGTTCTCAAATAAACTCTAATTCCATTCACACCCAAAAGCACTACATGGCCGGGACAAAATATAGATGGCTATCTTTTGAAGATTAGGTGTGCGAGCACCATAATCTCCCTCCATATATCTACAAAAAAACATTTAGAAATATTAGAAATTTAGAATTGACTAAAAAATGTAACAATCATTATCAAGTTTCTAATTTTTTCTTGTAGTATTGAACTAATTTTTTTACCTAGCTATTTTTCTTTCTTGTCAATTGCTTGTTGTGAAGAGAAGAGTGTAATGTCCCCTTTTTGGGGTACATTATATTGAGCCGTGTCGTTAGCCTATTTACCTTGATCCGAAGGGCTGACCGTGGCGTGACAGTGTTCCAGGGGATAATTGGCCTTGGTGGTTTCAGTTCCAGGCCAATCGGTGCAGTTTCTGCGGGTTTCCAGGGAACTTACTATTTATAGTAAGTCAGCGGGGGTTAGAATTCTCGACTTTTCAGTAGTGGACTTGGAGTGTCTCGTCAAGAGCTTTCCGACGAGCTATCACAAGACGGCATCCGAGCTCGTTTGGGCTCCCATTTTAATGCCGGATGATTTCCTCATTTATTATTTTACTTTGTAACTCAACGTTCATTTATTTGAAGTGACTTAAAGTGAGTTTATAAAGAGACGAAATGCGCATACGAAGAGTCACAGTGGGGAAATTGAAGAGTCACAGCTGCAGCCATAAGAGGACGTTTTGGAGACTCATTGAGGATGCTTCAGTATTATAGATTTTATTTCTCCTTGAGAATTCGAGAAGCTTCATCTATCGAATCAGAAATCTGAGGATGAAAACCTTCAGCATTTCTTGGTGGATTGGACGGAAGCCCGATTCATCCCGGTGCGGATTCACTTCAGAGTTTGCCATTGTTTCATCAGGTTCTTGATCAGCGATCTCACTATTATTTCTGTATTTTAGTTTAGATATTGTACTGTTTGGTTATTGTATTGCCGTTGTATAATACAAAACCATATTTCTGAGGTTTTCATGAGAATGTACTTGCTGGTTATTTGAATATATATCTGCTGGTTATTGTTCTGGGTTCGACGATTATTTGCATGTTATTGTCTGTTTTAAATCTGCATGAGATTAATTGGGAAAAATCAGTAAATGGCTGGTTAGGGTCATTTCAAAGAGTCTCGCCTCTGCACCCTTGTAGATCTTGGACAATGAACATTTCCAAATTTATACATAAGATAGTCAAACTCAACAAGTCAACAATGAATATTTCCAAATTCATAAATAAGATATAGCAAATGCCAAATATCACTTCCAACTCATCAAGAACCTTGTCTCTCAAGTTACGATCAGGTGCCATCTTATCAATGCATGCAGCAACACCTGACATGACCTCCTCATCAGCCCTAAATGAATTAGAGAAGTAGAATTTCAGGTTCAAGAAGTAGGCCAAGGCATGCATCAGTTGGCGGAGTTGGTTTGTCCTCCTACGATCAATGATGTGCCAAAGGATTCCATATTTTCTTGAATTTCCGCCATAGTAATGTGAAATGACCTCATAAATCACCCATTGGCATGCCCTCTCCATCCACCATACGAAGAACCCTTACCAAAGGTTCTATCGCCTAAAAAAATGAAATTAAATTTTAAGTTGTTACAAAATTAACCCCTCCAAAAAAAATGCAGCAAATAGATTATCTTGTTTAAAGTTTATATTCGTGTTTGTTACTTACCTTGATCAACTCCTCTCCACTTTCGCTAAACCCATCATAAAAAACAATGCATACTATCTTCTCCGCCTCAGCTCTTTTGGAGAATGTAGACCCCAACCAAGCATCAAACACAATCATTTGCTTAACGTGAGGAATGACACCAAGAATGCTTTTCATGTGAGAAAATGCCTAGCAAATTGTGTCACTCTTGGTTGTACAAGGTCCTTGCTATTTGTGTGTTTTCTCATCAAAGAGAGGACCCAAGTATGGTTGTAGATGAATCTGGTGACACTTTTAGCATCTTCAACCACCCTTTTCTCCCATCCAATCTTCCCAGTGTCTTCTAACAAGAAGTCCGAGTAGTTTGCAACACAAGGATTCCATGTAATTGTGGGATGCCTCTCCATAAGCATTCTACTTGCAGCTACATATGCAAGTGCGTTGTCTATGATAATTTGGACAACATTCTCAACTGCAATTTCTTGGATCACCCCATCTAATAAATTGCAAAAAGTCTCAGCATTTTTAATTTCATGTGAGGCATCAATAGACTTAAGGGATACCATTGCACCATTACAAGCCACCAAGAAGTTGAGAGTCCTATTCCATCCATCGGATAAGATGCTGCATCCTTTTGTCCTCAAAGTTTTTTTTGATCATCAACCACAATGAAGAACCCTTACCAAAGGTTCTGTCACCTAAAAAAATGAAAACAAATTTAAAATTATTACAAAATTAACCCCTCAAAAAATAAACACAACAAATAGATTATCTTGCATAAAGTTTATATCTATGTTTGTTACTCACCTTGATCAACTCCTCTCCACTTTTGCTGAACCCATCATTAAAAACAATGCTTACTATCTTCTTTGTCTCAAGTCTTTTGGAGAATGCAGACTCCAACCATGCATCAAATACAAACATTTGCTTAAGATGAGGAATGACACCAAGAATGCTTTGGATGCGAGGAAATGGCTAGCAAATCGTGTCACTCCTGGCCGCACAAGGTCCTCACTATTTGTTTGTTTTCTCCTCAAAGAGAGGTCCCAAGTATGGTTGTAGATGAATTTGGTGACACTTTTAACATTTGTAACCACCCTTTTCACCCACCCAATCTTCCCAATGTCCTCTAACAACAAGTCCATGTAGTGTGCAACACAAGGACTCCATGTAATTGTGGGATGCCTCCATAAACATTTTACTTGCAGCTACATATGAAACTATGTTGTCAGTGATAATTTGGACAACTTTCTCAACTCCAACTTCCTGGATCACTCGATCTAATAAATTGCACAATGTCTCAACATTTTTTATTTCATGTGAGGCATCCGTAGACTTGATGAATACCATTGCACCATTAGAAGCCATCAAGAAGTTGAGGGGAGTCCTATTCTGTCCATCTATCCATCCATCGGATAAGATGTTGCATCCTTTTCTACAATTTTTTTTTGATCATCAACCACAACCTGTGTATTTTTCACGGCTTGCCCTAGCAATGACCCGTTGAAGTCTTTAGTTGTTGGGGTTTTAAACCCCTTTCCTACAACTGTAAATGCAGTAATTAAACCTTCCCAATATGGGCTGCTCACCGCATTGAAAGGTAAATTGTTGTAGTACCAAAAATTTGCTGCTGCTATCCTTGCTCATGTTTATTGCTATTCCATTTGGTGCCTTCAAGTGAAAGTTGTGCTCCTAGAATTCTGCGTGGAAAAAAAATTGGGTCTGATGTAAGAGGAGTCCGAGTCTCAGTAGCCTCAACCCCATTGTCAGCAATTGGTGAATTTAGTTGATGGATGCTTGGACTTCCGCGAGTGTGATCAAGGGGAGCCGAAGTGGACACATTTAGATTCATTGCAGCTGCCATGGCTTCTTTTGTTTTATGCCTTTCTTCTTTTTGTATTTCATACTCAACAAGAAGAGCCTTCATCTGTCTAATATTCTCTAGAGTTGTATTGGGTCAACTATCCACATTTTGTCTAGATATTTTTGTAAGGTGTTATTTTAATCTGTTCTCCACCTGTCATCCATTTGCCACATTCGGTGCAAGTCACCTCTCCCTTTTTATTTCTTGGTATCCCTTACTTCCATGCTTCGCCTTTTTTTCTTCCTGATGTTGGGCCTTTCTTTCGTGTTGAACTTGACATTGTTGTTTTAACATGAAAAAAAAAAACCAATAGGGTTTTGTTGAAAATCAACAAAACATTGATAATGAATTGTTTGAAAAAGTAGTATTTAAAAACAAGATAAAAATACAAGGAAATAAGCTAGGCAGGGAAATAGAAAAAAATTTGCCAGTATATCCCCTTGTTTTTCAAGGAAATGAAAAAAAAGAGAAGAAAAATCCTTTGTGTAGATCTCTTTTGCCTTTTTGATGTTGTTTCCTCACCTTCCAAAGCCTACAAATGTGTTGTGAGCAATAATAAACAACAATTGATAAGAAAAGTGAAAAAAACCAACTTTTAACATGGCTGGGTGTTTCGAGCCCGCAGTGACAGTCTATCAGACGAACTTAGGAGTCCTGACATTGGACTCAAGCGAGTCCTGCTAAAAAACTTGCAAGTCCAAGTTTAAGACTCTCTTGGACTTGGCTCAAGAATCCATGGCGAGTTGACTCGGCTTGCTCATGGACTCGTGAGTCATTCTGAGTCCAAGGCGAGTCCAACCGATTTTTCCATCTATGATAAGTAGTTATTATATCCATAATATATAAATTAAAATTTTAGACATTAATATTATAATGTTTTTAAATTTATTATATTTTAGTCGGATTTAACAATATATTGTTTTATTTTTATGAATTATTTAATTATGTAAAAAATCAAATTTTTATAAATTGAATTTGATCACAATTTTTTTTCGGCTTTTTTCTTCTTACCGAATCTCATCTGAATTTTGTTGTTGACAAACATGAACTTGAACTCTTATGACATACTGTGATTCTATAATGGTTTTGATAATATCATTCTCATGTGGCCCATCACATTTGGATTTTGGAATGGCCCATCTCCATTCAGGATAGCAAATCTTTTTGAGAACTTAGAATGCTCTTCTCTTACATCCTTAGATGATTAGGAGAATTAAAAAAGTTTGAAAGATCAAGATTATGGGGTCCCTTTCATGGCATTATTTTTAGGCACATTTGGTCAATGGTGGAGAAAAGCACATCATTGTGTTGAGAGGTTTTGACTTAGTATTTTTTCCGCCCATTTTCATTTCGATTGGATTTCACAGGTGGATGTTGCAAAAGTTTGAAGGAAGGTTTTTTTGGTGGGCATCCATGGAGTTGGTCAGGTGGAGCACTTTAGGCCAAATCCATTACAACCAATGCACTCAAAAGGCCCAAACCCATCAGGATTGCTTATTCATTGGTCTAGAGGTGTTTGCCCCATTGGTGTATGATCATAGCATTTGTAGAGAATATTCTTTGGCCAAGCATCATATTTTGCGGGGATCCAAAATCTTAGCTTGTGTAAGCACATACATAGGTGAATGTTGATTTGTGTGCATCTATGACTATAATAGGTTTATTAAGATTTGAAATAATAAATATGCATTTTAATTTGAGGGTATGAAGGTATTTGCCAATAATTGGTCTGCAAACTTACCCTATTATCTTTAGTTGTAAGCTTCCGTTGGTTCTTTGAAATACATTTGAATTCATGTTGGAATAGCAGTCATTTTGGCTTTCTGCAATCTTTAGTTGTGCTACTACTATAATGGCTTGTTCATATTCTTAAATTTTGGGAGGTTTGCCCCATTAGCAAATCTTACAACACCTACATCCTCCCTCTTCCAAGTTAAGTTTTCAGACTGTAAGTAGATTTTGCACTTGGAGAATTGAACATTGAACTCTGGAAAGCTTAAACTTGGTAACCCCTATCAAAACTAGTGCTTTTGGATACAAGAATCTATGGACATCATACTTAAAAGTGAACAACAAATACATAGTTCCAAATCGTAAAACCTGCAACAATTGTTTCATTAAATCTGAAAAGAAATGCACTACACTAGCTTGAATTTTGAAATAATTTTTGACTCACATTACCACCTTTTTTTCTTGGCGAAGTTGCTGAATATGTTGTCATTGATGTCAAAGGTTGATGATCTAGGTTGTATAAATTTCAGAGGATTATTCAAAGTAACAGAGAATCAGGATGGGCTGCCTAGTTGTCCGCTTGTGCTACTTGAGCTGGTTGGTTGTCTTGTTGAGCTACTTGGTTGCGTGCTTGAGCTGGTTGACTGTCTGCTTAAGCTGCCTGCTTGTCTACTGCTTTGCCAAGTCAGAGTGCCATCTCACCTGCCATGTCATTGTTTGAATTGTTGAGAGGGTCGACTTCTTTATTTGGGTGCTGCATTAGTTTTGAGTATGGCAGCCAAATAAATAGAGAATTAATAGTCAAGGAAGATGTTTTTTAATATATGGCGGCCAAACTAATAGTCAAGGAAGATGATTTTTGTGCAGTGATTTTTTCTGGGCATGTTTGTGTCATTAAATCCTTGGCAGGATGACTCTTTATATATGAAACGTGGCTGAAGATAAGTGACTGAGTATTGTGTGTGTTACGTTTGTCTATTGTGAGGAGTTCTTTGTATGGAATCATGGTGACGTTTTTGGATTCTGGAGTAAATACAAAGCAACCATTTTTTTCTGATCAGAATATATGAAATCGATGATGTTATTGGCGCAAGTTATGCTGAGTTTGTGTGGTTTGGAATTGAATTAATTAAAAATTTACTCCAACTATTTTAAAACAAGTCATGTGTATTATTAAGAAAGGTGGTGAGATTGGAAATAGATGCGTTGTTATGAGAATGAGTCGAGCTGGAGATTAAAAAAAATGTTTTTTTTTAAAATGCCAAAGAGATATGGAGTTGTTTTGTTTTGGAAGGAAGTTTCGATGCATTGAGTAATGAGACGGCAGGGGCGGGCATGAGAAAATATGTCTTTTTGCTTCAAAATCTTGATGAACAGGTTCTAACGCTAAGGAGGTGTGACTGCAATTGGGTTTTGTATTCTGAACTAATGTTTCCTGTTAGCGCATAGAATATGAAATCAATGGATGATATTTTTTGAGCTGAGCGATAATGTAGCGGATGTTTCTTTGCTATTGTAAGCTATGTTAAGAAATATCATTCAAGGGTGTTTATTTAGAAGTATCACACAATATGAAAAGCTGAATTTGGTCTATTGAACTGGTGCGTCAATTATTTATTCACTGACTGGATTGTGAGAAAGTTGGACGAGAGGAAAAATGTGAGGACAATAGTACTTAAATTGTATGGTGTTAGTAGGTGATCTGGCTAAGGTGTGTACGCAGACTGATAAGAATTTACATGCTCAAAGCCGTTGTTAGCTATTTTTCTAAGTGCTGCTATTTCATCTCAGATTTTTGTGATTCATTTTTAGTTCCTAATTTTGAGTTGGTGCTCAAGTTGAGGTTGGTGCCTCAGCTGTAGAGTTGGTGCTTCGAGGAGAGTTGGTGTTCACTTTTGTAATCTGGGTTGGTGCCCATTTCGTCTAAGTTACCAGATTCTTCAATTTCGGCCTGGATTCCGGAATGGGTACGAGTTTGGGTCTGATTCTGGTCGAATTCCTTTTGGAATCCGCTCGGGTCCTTCCCAAGCAGTTTCCAAGAGGAATCTATAAGTACCCACGGTCGTGGGTGCTCTAAAATGCCCCCCACATGCCTTATTTTATTATTTTATTTATAATTTTATTGGCAAATTATGGATTTTCAGTTTCATTTAATAATTTAAATTTTATGAGTATCACGCTTTTTAGCTTATTATTATTATATGACATATGTTTGAAGTTTTGAACCAATGATGAATGAACATGTATGAATCTATGATGTATATATAAATTTATAATTCTATAATATATCAATATGTATATATATATTATTTTTATTTTTTTGAATAAATATGTGTGTGGAACTGGAATCCAAACAATTTTTTTTTTGCGGAATCCGTGTATCCGAACCCGAATTAGAATCAGGATTGTTAACTTAGGATTTCGTTAATGAAAGCTATTGTGTGCCATGGTTTTTTACCCAAAAGGGTTTTCCACGTGAAATTTGCTGTTTGCATCTTGATGCTTGCTCTCTATATGTTTTATGTGGTTTCATGTTATTAAAAGTTTAAAATACTAATTCACACCCCCTATCCCCCGCCCCGCCTGTTAGTATTTTCTGTGTGCTCTTCAGAAGGCTAGAGAAAGAAAATGCAAAGCCTAAACTTAGACTTTGAAATCTGAAACAACATGCATGCAAATAGAAACTTCTAAATCTAAAATAGAAGCCTAACAAAAGAGGAAAATACAAATTTTAAGCTTAGATCTGTTGGCAAGTGATGAATTTTGTATGATATGAGACACTTATGGGTTGTCATTTATGACAACATATCTGGTATATTGATCGATTGGATCGAAGTACAGTTTTGGAGATACAGTCTTCAAAATGACTAAGTATAGAAGCGGAAATACAGAGTATGACAACATTGTTTTGGGTATCGAAGATCGAGTACGATGAGTTATGACTTGCGAGCTTAGTGGAAGATACTATGGAGTATGTATGACCTCCACCTAAGATTGATTTAGTTTTTGTGATGATTACAGTGAGTTAGAGAGATTTGAAGACATGCAAAGACAACAGAACAACGTAACAGAGCAGTTGAATAGTAGCGATGATTTAAGGAGTATGTTGTGGACTCCTGGCAAGCTAAGTTGGATTATGATTTTGAATCACCTATATTTTGGTTATGTAAGAGTGCCGACTATTTGCTCTTTACATTATTTATTTTTGTATTGAGAGCTGACTTGATGTTGATATATATATATATATATATATATATATGAAGACTTTTTGTAAAGCGAAGATATAGATGAGCGAATGTATGTGTATGTAAGAATGCGAATGGCAGATGAGAGAGCAGAGGTTGACAGAGATCATTGAAGAACTATGACTAGACCTATCTAAGCATTGTAGATGCTTGTTTTGTTCATTACTGAGAACACTTTGTAACTGAAGTTTTTGTTGTAAGAGCTGTGAGCTCAGTTGGCCCCTAACAGGGTGTTGTATACCTTTAACAGGGTTGTTATTCCTTTAACAAGGAAATGCACTATGTAATATTCAGCTCCTAACAGGGCTAGGTCTCCTAACAGGGACACTATACTTTAGTGCATGCTTGTGGGTACCATCCCCACCGGGGTTTTCCTTTGGCCAGGGTTTCCACGACAACAAATAATGGTGTTATGAGTTCTGTGTTTTTTGTTTATATTCTTTTCATTTCAGTAAGCTTATGGTTTATTTGGAATTGGTTTAAGTTTAATATAAAGTGCTGTAATACTGATTCACCCCCCTCTCAGTATTACTTAATCCTGACAAGATCATGCTCACATGCATGCACCCTTTTCTACATAACTGTCCATTAGACCTTTAAATCTGGAAAAACAGCTAACTAGGCTAAGAAAGGAGAAAAATACAAATTTTCGGTTTAGATCATGCATGCACCCTTTTCTACATAACTGGCTATTAGAGCTTTAATTCTGGAACAGCAGAAAATTAACTGCTTAAAACAGATCCTTTTTATGTAATTGCTGTTGAAAAAATACTAGTTTGCTAAAACATACTGACAGGGACTAAAGCTGGGGCATGCATTCCTAGGCAAGCATGTGTCTTACACTTCAGCATATATACCCACAACTCCCACATTGCTGCTGCATATACAACTGCATCCTCTTTGACACTGCTGTACGTAGGACTGAGGCTAGTGTGCTGTTGCTCTTGATCTGCTGAAGTACACTGCTGCTGAAGTGTAATTCTGTCGAGAAGAACATGAACTGAATAACCAGGCAAAATTTCTAACACTTACTCTTAGTGAGGAAGGGGTTCTTCACCAAGCCAAGATGCTATCACAGCATGTTGGACCTCAACTCTGCTAGGGGCATCATCATCATGTTGACAAATTGTCAACCTGAAGAATATAATCTTTGATCACTACTCCCTTTTGCATGCTTAATCTCTTTAGAATTTTCAAGTTTTACGTTTCTTATGCAAAAAGATTTTCATCAACAACCTAGTATTCTCCATCCATATCAATTTCATGGGTCAAATTCTTGTCACACCACATCTTGAGTCGTTTAGGACTCTGTCCGATAATAAACTGATCTATATACATGACTAAGATAAGTGGATCAAGTCTATCAAATAAAGAATTAAAAACTCAACTAAACTTGGAAAGCTCAGCTTGAGTAAAAACTCATTGATCTTGAAATACCAAACTCGTGGTGTAGGTATTAGCTCATCCAAGGCCTTGTCAATTTTAATTCTTGGGTATCTCATCTATGTGTCTCAAATTGATAACTGAAGTAAAAACTCAATGAGATCAGCTCCTACTTTTAAAGAGAATTCTCTTGTAACTAGAGTAAGAGTTTCATCAAGGTCGACTCCCTCTTTTTAATATAATCTTTCAACAATACATTTCTTGGTGCTCTTTAGTACTTCTCATCAATTGCATCCATGGAATCAATCACTTATTGCGTTGCAGGTTTGGAAATTCTATCCACTAGGTTGGAAGGACACTCCATTACATCCTAGCATACATGTCCAATTGGATTAGTAAGTAGCCTACAAGGCTTTTTATCAACTTCTCTAGCCAAAACTCAAACTAGGTTTAGGGCTGCATTGTTTAATAATCACTTGTTAACCATCAAATTCTACACTGCATTGTAGGTCTTTCCAACAAATTCAAAGGACCTTTATCAAACTAGGAACATAGTGAAGGCATGCAGAAGAGACATAGCTCAATCTGATGGTGGACAAGTGCCATCATTTTGCAGCTCCATTTGTATTCAATCCTCTCATTCTTGAAATTTGTTAAATACTTTCTTGTTGAAGTATGTGTTTGGATGCTTGGCTTTCTCCCTCTCAAGACATTGAGATGCATCTTGTGTCACTTGAAACTTCACGTAGCTCAAGTGTCTCTTCCCCTTGTTTTAGGAATCTTATTCTTCCTTTTTGTCCATTTGACCTTTCTCATGTCCTCTTTTGTTACCTCATTTCTGTGTAATGTCCTTTTCCCAAACACTGACAATTTGGTGATTGTTAGCCTGTTCAGTAGGTTGCCATAGGCCAATGTGGTTGGGTTAGTGAACTCTTTGGGACTTGGAGACTTTACAGTTCAACTTATTCGATATTTACAGGTGATGCTTTGAGGTGAGCTCAATAAGTAATGTATTATGACCTTCTCTGGGCGGTTTAAAACAATTCGTCCATTTTTATTAATTTTGGTAAGTGTCAACTTGGATACTGACTTGGTCTGTTTGCAGCGATTTCACTTCAGGATAGTTGGTGATTGCATTTAATTTTGATTCAATGATAATATTTTTTTGTGAGCAACAGGCAAGAAGCCTATATATTATACTATATAAGATATGAAGTTTTACATAAGAAGCCAATTTGTCCAAAACCTGCCATAACCATGATAACCCTAGATATCAAACATATTGTGTGGATTGGCTTTTTGACAACTATACATGAGCTAGTCATATTACCGATTCCATGATAATTTCAATCAAGGGATATTATTTATTTTATCAATGCTAAGTTATAATATGAAATTAAATATTTAACTTAGCATTGTTAAAATATTAAAAGTGATTAAGTGTACACCAAAATGACAAGGGGAAATATTTTAAATGTAAATTAATGTCTTTTAAAAGAGGGTGTCTAATGTAGGATAGGCAAGGGAGTTTTAAGTTAAATAAAAAATTCTAGTTCCCAAGTTGGGAATGGGATTTGGAGTAGATAAATAGACTTTATGAGCTCATTTTGTACGGATGCTTTGGAAAATTGATGAAAAGATATTGCTGGTTGAACAAAATTCTTGCAAGGGCTTTGTGAGGACGAAAACCTTACAAAGGAAATCCACTATAAAAGTGAAAGATCTATCCTGGTGGATTTGCAGGTGGTTTCATTTAGACATTATGCAGGAGCTTTATTCACAAAGATTTCAGTTTGTAAATCTGATTTGTTTTGAAAGAGGATTTACTGAGAAATTTACAAGAACAAAGGAGCAGATTGGGAGACACTAAGTGCAGGTTTTGCTTCGTCTATGCTGCTCATATCCTTCCCTAGCTGCCCATACACTTCAGAGGCGGGACGTGACACTCTGGAGGCAATCCACCTAGGGTTTTAGATTGTTGCTTGATTTTTTGGGATGTCAAGAGTTTGCAATCTTTGGTCCTTGTTTTGGAAGTGGAAAGGTGTATTTTCAGATGTATGTGAGGCCATTGGAGAGTGCTAGTTGGTGTTTGCAGTCATATTTGCAGACATGTTATGTATTTCTGCTTCTATGTATGTTTGTAATATCATTTTGAAGCTATATTTGACCTTTTGGCTATTGTTAGTTTCATTGTCCATGCTCTGTAATAAATCTGAAAGCTGTTTCCAGCTTGTGAGTATTTCAAATACCCAGCATATTAGTGTTTATTTTCTCTGAGTATTATTGCAAAATAAATATCTATTTTTTGTATCATCATACTAGCTCCAAAAATGTCATATTCAGCTTTCAGAAAAAGAAAGCAGGGTGCATATTACATTCCGACTTCCAATTTTTTTGATATAGTCTCTAGCCTAGTCTCCTCTTGAATGAAATCATTCCAAAGTTTCTTAGAAGTGGGAGGCTTTTCAAAAGCACAAACAGCTTGGTCTTAGGATGGAGAGAACCCATTTATAGTTATAGGTGTTGACCCATCATTCGCTAGCTTCACCCTTACAGCAGCAAGCTGATCTAGAAGTTCATCATTGATGTTCTTAAGGTGTTGCCCATCTTGTTTGGATCACTCATATGGGTATTAATGAACTTATTCTTTAGCAGCATCTTGCCGGAAATGTTCATACTTTGGTGTAGAGTGATTAAGGCATTGTACATTTCCTTTGTTGTCTTCTTCTCTATGATATGAGGGATCAAATGGTGTATCACCAATTCAGGGATGATTTGCTTCACTGGCAAACTTTTTATTATGTTTGGCCAATTGAACAAGGTTCGTAGAAGCTTTTAACCTTTGTCTCCATAAAATTCTAAAAATTAACCTCGGCCAGTAGCATTTGCATTTTGCACTTCTGAGGTGCAATGTTGGAAGCACCCTGTAGACGATCACACTCTTTGAGACTAAGATTATTTATATCTGGAACTCTTGGAACACCCTAAAACCAAACAAATCAGCTGACAATAACTTAAATCAGCAGCCTATTACATGTCCTTTTATTGTTCTTGTGTTTGGCATAGATTTCACTTCCGGTACTGTGGTTTGGAACATGAAAAGTCAATTTGTTGAGATGATATCTCAGTTGACATTCTGAAATAGTCGCAGGCTAGGCAATGGTACATTTTGAAGTCAATTGTTTGTCTAGTTTTCAGGAAAAGGGCTCATTGGGCAATGTAAAGTGGGATGGTATCTCAAGCAAGCTGATTGACAAAGTGTTCCATAGGTTATTCTGGGTTAAAAATAAAACTAGCAGGTCCACTATATTTTGAGGTTGTGAAACTATCATTTGTGATTGAATATTTTTCTGAGGCATTTCCAAAAGTTAATCTAGAATATGAAGTTTGTTATTGCTCAAATCTTTTGGTGAATTTTCAAGCATCTGTATTATTTTCACTAACTTTGTTCCTTTAATTTCCGTACTGTAAATAATATAGTTTATCTTTGTTTCCCTTATTCTATAGTATAATCTTTCTTTACCCAGGATTTTATGATTTGTTTATCAAAATCTTCATCAGCTGCTCCTAATTTATAGATACTGTTAATTTGTCAGCAAAAACAATTACTTCTTTCGATAACAAGGACCCAATGAAAGCATTTGCAGAGACAATTTCTGTCAATTTGAATGGATCCTATTACATGTCGGAATGCGTAGTGCCATACATGCCTCCTGGTCTATCTAGTATAATTAATATCTCAAGCACACGAGCTTTGCAAAGTGAACCAAACACTGCAGCATATAGTGCTTCAAAAGCAGGCTTATGTGGCCTTACCCATTCACAGGTCAAGATTTTTTATTTTCTCTCTAAATTTTCATATTATTTAAATGATATGACATGGTTTGTATGTAAAAACTGGTATTCTCTTTGAATTTATTGAAGGTTAGTCATTTTTCTCATTTTCTGAACAATTGCATATGTAAGTACTAATAAAGCAATATTGTTTTATCTTTCACCTCATTTAGAATTTGGATTGTGTTAAAAAAATGCAACTCAACAAGTAGGCAGTCACACAACAAGAGAGATTCATCATTCAGCCAACTAGGGATTTTGAATTGTATAATTAGAAAACTTAATTTGCATCCGTAGGGGAAGCGTACCAGTAGCCATTATAGCTAACTTTGTGCACCCATAGAGACTAAACTATACATCGGATTTTGATGATTTTTTTAATGTTGTTTCCGTAAGCAACTTAGCTACGTAAAAAGGATTTTCTGGCTTCTAGGTATTAATGAAGCTACCTATAGGATTCGTTAAGTGTCGAAGGGTAAAAAAGTGGCCATTTTAAAGTATTGCCTGATACCTACTTAAAGATGCCCCAATAATCGTGCGCTCAAAATTTTTAGTATTTAGGGACAAATGTCCCAGTCTAAGTTACCGATCTTGGTTCTGATACACGTTCCGGTTCGGGTTTGGGTACGCGGGTTCGACATATCTCTATATATATTGATATAGTAGAAAACTATAAATTTATATATACCATCCTCTAAGCTTACACAAAGGTGGATTTTTGTCAGAATTTGTTGCAACAACCATTGTAGACATGCATGTAAAAGGTGGAAGCATAAACAAAACACGTAAATTGTCTGACAAAATGCCCCGAAGAGGTGTTGTCTCATGAATACCATGATTGTAGGCTATGCACAAATGCATACAAAATATGGAATTAGAGATGTGGATATGAACTGTTTGACTTAATGCCTCGACTTGTCATTTGATGGCGTAAATTGATTGCAGGATTTTTTTCAGATGCTATAGTTACAAGTGTCGTGTTAGATAAACATGTAAAATGTTAAATCATAGACAAAGCACTTGATTTGTTTGACATAATATCTTAGAATGATGTCATCTCACGGGATGCGATGAGTGCAGGCATATTAAAGAGGAAATGAAATTGAGATACCTTGCTCAAGAATTTAATAAAATTGATTGTTTATCTCCTCTAGCTCGGTGTGCCATAGGCAATTGCTATAGTTTATAAAAGGATCATGAGACTCTGTTGCTATAAAAGCATTTCAACAAACCATTTCGATTCATTCTCGTTTTACTTATGCTCATACTCTCTATGGCCATAAATATGTTTGTAATATCCCCACTTTAGCAGTTGACCAAGTGTGTGTTCGTTAGCCTAGTTCTACATGGTCCCAAGGGCTAACAAAGGGTTTAAAGGGATCCTAGAGTGTTTTGGCCTAGTCATTTCCAGTTTGGG
>MU227141.1:3900885-3913601 GCA_018584345.1 Thuja plicata | reverse complement strand
TCTGATAAACACCTGTAGTTCTGAGATAGGGAGACAAAAATAATACGTCAGAAAATATTGACGTTAAATCTCATTCTACACTCCATCTAGATCACACTTTTGATTTTTTACAAGGCTTTGAACAAAACTTAAGTGAGAAGACTGCTTTTGCAAGCCATGATTGTATTTTGGAAGTTTTTAGGTGTACTGCATATGAAGACGCAAGTGTACTTCAAACATACAGTAACTTATGCAGTCGAGGTAAAAAGTTCCCCTTTCGAAAAAAACAGCGGTGGAAGTTTTCGGAGTGACTGCATGTTTGACTACATGCAACTGAACATGTAGTTGGTGTAAAAAGTTCCGCTTGGGATATGAAAGGTAGGGAACTTTTGGGTGCGAATGCGCATTCAACTACATGCAACAAAATATGTAGTTGGTATGCGAAGTTCCCATTTGGAAAGGACTGGGGTGGAAGTTTTCGAGACAATTACAATTTTAATTACACGCAACAGTACATGCAATGGGTATGAAAACTTCCCCTTGGGATATGGAAAAGTAGGGAAGGAATGATATTGGAAGTTTCGGATAAGATAGCATATGACGACATATTTTGGCAATCATCATTTTGGGAACAACTACACATGAAAACACATTCTTCAACTATGCTGCAACTTATAATGTACATGGGAAATTCTGATTTTCTCAAAGTAGATGCAATTTTTCCTCAAAATATTGCTGCAAATGAAGGAAAAGATATGATTCTGAGTGCTTAAGAAAGGTCATGGCTATATGTGTTGAATACAACCTAAACAGCAAATGAAGTCACAACTTCCAATTGTTAAAGGTATTTAGGCAACAACTCATTAATGTATGAAACAGCAATTTCCATACAACATATGCATAGTATATCATACATTTCTCAAATTCCTTGGGAAGGCTTCCATTTGCATTTTATCATTGTAGAAATAAATGGGAAAATTCTTGTTTCAGCATGATTGAGTAAATGGTGGCTTATATCATGTTCCTTTTGCACATTCGGACTGAACATGCAACATAATCATTTTGAGTAATTCTGGAAAGTTTTACTTTTATTCTCTAGAAAATGAGAATATCAATTAAACCTTTGGGAAGAGCTTTTAAGCAAAACACTAGAAATTCAAATGATTACAAGAGATTAAATATCCAAAAAGAAAACACCCAAACCCCAGCCACAGGCCTTTTAAAGAGAGAAATTACAAAACAAGAATTCAAAATTTACAAGAATCATCACGTCTTTTGTAAAAACGTCACTTTAAAACCCTGGTAATGATCAAAATAACCAGTATAATATATGTAAAAATCACCCAGCAGCAAAAATGACCCACTTAAAAAGAAAACGCATAAAGAGAAAGGAAGTACCTATCGTTTTCCTACACAAATGTTTTGAGGAAAACCAAAAACATGTTCAAAGTAAACACCTCACTGCAAATCCAAAGACACTTCACCGCAAATCCAAAAGACTTCACCGCAAATCCCAATAGACTTCAGAAAATGCGGATATATAATGAAGCCAAGAAGAGTCCTTAATAAAAACGAATTGGGAGACTATTCGTTTTCAAAGACGACTACCAGTGATCTCATAGTTCTTAAAACTCGGCGGTCTCCAACTCAAACTTCCTTCAATCTAGGATCGAATCAAAATAAAATCATTGGTCTACACTTTGCAAAAAACGGCGTAGTTGGAAAACGTAATAATATACAACACCATAAAGAAAAACTTCCGCCACTAAGAGAATCGCGCGGACATTTTATTATGAGGAGCTTATCACAACCTCATGAAAAACATCTGCCAATAAGATAATCGTGCGGAACTTTCAACAGTTAGTGTTAATAATATATTATCATTGCTTTATGTTAAAGCACCCAAAATGTCTGCCCAAATTATATCGGATGAAAAGCTTGGCATGGAAAAAAACGTAAGTAAAGGAAAAGGCCCGAAAATCAAATACAAGATTTCATTGTTTTAAATGTATTACATAAAATATGTAATAAAATAAAATATGTAATCCTTTATTAAAGTCATTGTTAGGAACTTCTTTATTTTTTAAAGTTTTAATGTATTACACTCAACGAGCAATACAAGATAAAACTTTCGTAATAAAGACGAGATAAATAAAACTCAAATAATTTTAATATTATTTGCATTATATTTAAAATATAAAGTGCAATTAATATTAAAAATCTTTAAGAACTTGGGAAATTAAAAAAAAAACTAATAATATATCGTAAATATATTATCAAGGACAAAAATAAAAACGAAAATAAATGTAAATAAATAAACAAGTTTATTTATTTACTAAAACAAACAAAAGATCAAAATAAATAAATAAATAAAAGAATTTATTTATTTATAATGACAAACTTAGAATTTAAAAAGAAGCACATTAAATTGAATTGAAAATATTAAATTTAATATAGTTGTCACAATTTTATAAAAAACAAAAATAGTCACAACACACACACACACACACACACACACACACACACACACATATATATCAGAATTGTCCCTTGTCAAGGCACTGGTTACAACGTTGCTATATCAGGGACTCTAGTAGTAAATTAAGAGTCATTCTTACATAACATCAAGACATGCCACTTGCATCGAGTATAAGTTATCGATAAAAGAAGTCTTTGACAATTGACTTAAAAGAAATCAATCACAAATCCCATAGTACTGGATTGGGGACATTACATATGGCACCCCCTATAAACCGTAGTGTGCCGGGTAAAATTTTTAATGTGACAGGTGACACGTCCTCCAATACCACATGGGCTGGGGGGAGACTGAACCTTGTGACCTCGTGCTTCACAACAAGAAGCTCTGGCCAATCGAGCTAGGTTCCCAACCCTTTTTCTTTTTAACCTTAATGTGACCTGATATTTTTAATTTTCTGGGAAAATTAAAGGCTAAAGACCAGAAATGTTTTTGATTTTGAAGAAAACTTTTGAAAAATCAGTAACAAAAAATTACTATACCTGCATGTACATCGAGAAATTCGAGAAAAAATGGTATAAATCCCAAGACAAGAACCTTAGTACCAAAAGATGCTTTTCCTCAGGGTAAAAGTACAAACCTGTGTCGCACTTTAGGCTAAGAAAACATAAAGATCGCATGTTTATATTCTCTTGAATGCATTAACATGACTTTCATTTGAACTTGCCTGAAATTGTGCAACAAAATCAACTACTTGCATAATGTCGGGCCTTGTAGTTGTTAGATATAGTGAACTTCCAATCATAGAACTTTACACAGTCTTATTGGGTGTAGGAGAGTCATTATCTTTGCTCAATTTGCAACCATTAAGTATAGGTGTACTTATTGGATTACAATGTTCCATTCTGAACTTCTTCAACATTTTCTTAACATATTTGGTTTGTGATCTAAAAACTCTTGTATACAATTGGGAAATTTGCAAACCAAGAAAGGAAGATAGCACAACTACCATTGACATCTCAAATTCCTTGTGCAGGTTTGAGGTGAAATCTTGGCACACCTTATCACTATCACCCCCCAAAATGATGTCATCAACATATACCACAACAATCAACAACTTATCTCCTTCATTCTTGATATGTAGGTCACTATCTGCCAGTCCTCTTTTGAAACACTTCTCTTGGAGATACTTGTCGAACCTTGAATACAAAGCCCGTGGGGCTTGCTTTAGTCCATAAAGGGTCTTATTTAATCTACACACAACCTTTTCTCTCAGATGCGACGACTCCCTTAGGTTGTTCAATATACACTTCCTCTTCAAAATTTCCATTAAGAAAAGTTGACTTGATGTCCATTTGATAAATTTTGCAATACTTGAAACTTGCAAAGGCTAAGAACATTCTGATGGCCTCTAATCTTGCATTAAGGACAAATGTTTCTTTAGAATCTATTCCTTCAACTTGTGCATAGCCTTTGGACACAAGTCTTGCTGTATTCCTTGTGACTTTTCCATCTTCATTTAGCTTGTTTCGAAACACCCACCTTGTTCAACAAACTTCTTGTCCTTAGGTCTTGGTACAAGCTCCTAGGTCTCTCTTCTCTATTTGATCCAATTCTTCCTCCATAGCCTTCATCCAGTGTTTATCTTAACTTTCTTCTGAAAAGTTACTTGATTCAACTTTAGAGAGTGAACACAAGTTTGCATGCTCTATTGTATTGGCAAGTCTTCTTCTTGTTTGAATTTTTGTACTTTTATCTCCAACAATCAAATCTTCTGGATGGTTCTTTTGGTCAAACCTGGGTGGTGTCTTGGGTAGTGCCTTTGATGAAGTTTTTGTATTTTCCTGCTTCACTTCTTTAGTTTCAATTCTATTTGTCTCTTCTTTGCAACTTTCTACCTTTTGTTAATCAATTTCTTGTGCCATATCCTTTTGATGCTTCTCTTCAACAATTTTGTGGAGTTTTGTCATAGCACTTGTAAGCTTTGCTTCTTGTGGAATATCAAAGGAAGATACCTTCATCACTTCTGGAATCAAATTTTGCAAATCTTCTTCATCCCTTATGTAACATTTGCTTCCAAAAACCTTAAAATACTTTACTGATGTAGACCTCCCTTTAAAAGTTCATACGGAGTTATATTATTGTTTACCCTAATTTGTGCTCGGTTAGAGATGTATATGGCTGTATGAACCGCTTCTTTCTAGAAAGTATCAACTATCTTGGATTCATTAACCATGGCTCTTGCCATATCTTGGATGGTTCTTTTCTTTCTCTCAACTACTCCATTTTGTTGTGGAGTTCTTGGGGCTGAATATTGTCTTCTTATCCTACATCTTTCACAATATTGTTCAAACTCATTTGAGGTAAATTCAACTCCTTTGTCAGATCTAAGACACTTTATCTTTAGCTCTATTCCAGTCTCTACTAAAGCTTTAAATGCCTTAAACTTCTCTATTGCTTCAGAGTTTTCTTTGAGGAAGGCTACCAATGTCATCCTTGAACCATCATCAATTAACAACATGAAATAGTTCTCACCTTGCAAGCTTTTCATCCTTGTGGGCCCACACAAATCAGTATGAAGACGTTCCAAAGGTTTTTGATGTAAAATACTCCTTCAATTTGAAGCTTGTCCTTGTTTGTTTCCTGTATTGACATTGTTTGGAAATGGTATTTGAAGGGTTTGCTATTTTTGGCATGTCCCTTATAGCTTACTTTTGTTGATCTTCACAATGTTATAGAAATTTAGATGACCCATTGTTTTGTGCCTATTGGTAAACAAATTTGTCACTGCTAGTGTTTCTCTAAAACTGGCCTGTTTGCCCAAAGAGCAGTGACAATCGTGCCTAGAGTTGGAGAGATTGCTGTAATAATAGAAGAATAATTGAACAATAATAAATAATAATATTAAAAATATATTTCATATATATACATATATATATATATAGTTCCTAATTTAATTTCGATCAAAGTAATGATATTGTCGTGAATGATTGGGAGTCGAGGGAGGTGATTAACAACGGTTTCACAGTAGCTTGCAATAACGAAGATCAGAGTTAATCGCTTGAGGCATCGATACTCAGCATATAAATTGAAGGATGAATTTATGAAAGTGAAGATTGATACTTAACGAAGATGATAAAGGGTAAGATTGCCGATCATTTAGCAAGCACGGTAGATTATAGCGATTAGGTAACATAGTAGGAGTCTTGTCGGTTTGTAACAAAGGGGCATGATAGTAGATAGTTAAAGTTTGTTCATAAAATAAGGGTGCAATGATCATTACTTTGTAAGAAAACTTATCACTGAAGATAACCAACGATTATATCCGTTTACATCAAATTTGTCTTCAACTAAAGACTTCACAGGTTGGGCAAATTAAGCACAAGGTGAAATATCAGAGTAATATTTCCAATGGTAGACTAGGGTGGCTGCTAACCACCGAAATTGCAATTACAGACTAGGGAGGGTCTTCCATTTCTAAAAATGCATACAACACTGAATTCCAACTGGAATTGCAAATACACAAGAAAATAAACTTCACGATATATTTCCTACGATGCCAGCCACCTACTTATAAAGGGCTCCAAGAAGTATCTGAAAGGTTACAATGGGTCGACATCATTTTATTTATTATTTATTATGTTGGCCCCTTTATTTAATAATTAAATTAATTAATTAAATAAGTCCATATGATCTTATTTAAATTTTAGGACCACTTAATTAATTAACCTAATTAAGACACTTTATAAAATTGGGGACATTATAGTCCTCCCGACCCAAATATTGCTTGCCCTAAAGCAATCCACGAATTGTCTGCCATTTGACAAGCTCCAGGATCCCAAGCCAAATGCAGATGCTAGTAGCCATAACCCCAAAAATCTCGATGTTGCACCGTGACCACGAACACCACCTCCTTAACGCACCTGGATGTTGGCGAGAAGAGTAAATATCCATCAAGCTTCCGCTGCGCCACTCTAATATAAATGTTTCCATGCCCAAAGTCATCAGGATCCCATTGAAGCCAATCATCAAACACATCTATGCTCAGATACCAAGCTTTCATGCTATCACGCCAATCAATCACTTTCAAAAAATGATGGTCTGGAATCTAAAAGCTCAGGTGCAACTTGTACTTTCCATGAGGAAGCCACCCACACAAAAAGGTGGCAATCATGCATGCCTCATGCCCAACCAAAGGGTAAACTCCATATTCAATCAACTGTAGAGATTGCTCCTGTAAGGGATCATTGGTAGAGTCTGCATCTCCATGAAGCTAATCAACCACTTCCTCATGACTATACGTAGTTTGGCCTTCCTTTGATTCTAATTGAGTTCCTAATTCAGGATCCAACTCTTTTCTTTTCCTTACATAGTACCTATCAAAGGATTTGGTGGCCTTGATCTCCTCAGGTTCACTTGAATACTCATCAAAGGTTCTGATAACCTCCTCATGCACATGTATACTTTTTCTTGTCAGAACTAGATATTCTTGAAATGTCAGAAGATTCTTCCTCTTTTGATATTTCATTATCCCTTTCTTCCCTTTCTTCCATTTCTTACATCCCAAGCATTCCACAGGCAGGTAGGATTTTGGATCTGATACCACTGTGATGTACCAACTCCTGGCATACACAAATATGACCGTACAACAAGTATGAAGCTGCCCTTCATACAACTACTGTACCCGCACGGTCCTCCCTTGTATTCGTATGACAATGCCTCCGTACGGTCAAAATTTCTAGTACTCCCAATTGCACTTCCGTATGGCCCTTTTGCGTCCACCCGACGGAAATTTTACCTCCACCCGTACAGTGGAGTCCACCTATATGATACAACCACTGCACAGTTAGTTCTAGTACGACTCGACACAAACGTACAAATATGATGATCTGTGATGACTATATTGAGTTCAAGACTTTTGTGATTGATCGCTATGCCGCTCGATCTGATCTCCTTTAGAATAAATCAGAGCTTCACAAAATAGAGTATTTGCCAATGACAAAGATTAATTTGCTATCCGCTGAATATTTGGAGTTTCCAGACAACATGAATTGCTACCAATTTGAGACTTTATTCTGAGATTATATCCATTTACATCAAATTTGTCTTCATCTAAAGATTTCACAGGTTGGCCAAATTAAGCACAAGCTACAATATCAGAATGATGTTTCCAACGGCAAACTAGGGTGGCTGCTAACCATTGAAATTGCAATTATAGACTAGGGAGGGTCTTCCACCTCCGAAACTGCATACAACGCTGAATATCAACTGGAATTGCAAATAAACAAGAAAATAAACTTTAGGATATCTTTCCTACGATGCTAGCCACCTTATAAAGGGCTCCAAGAAGTATTGGAAGGTTACAATGGGCTGACATCATTTTATTTATTATTTATTGTTTTGGCCCCTTTATTTAATAATTAAATTAATTAATTAAATAAGTCCTTATGATATTATTTAAATTTTAGGACCACTTAATTAATTAACCTAATTAAGACACTTTATAAAAATTGGGGACATTACATCATTAGAATCAAGAACCAATGGTTCAAAGAAACACATACCAACTTAACACACGAGAAATTAGTAATAATAACTAGGTAACACATTCAAACATATGAACCAAATGCATTCTTCATTATCCTTTTGAAAATATACAAGCTCAATAACCCTTAGGTACAAAGTGTAAACATTCAATTTCTTGAAAAGTTTCTCTAGAAAATCCTCCAGAGTCTCCCCTCTATCAAAAGTCTCTCTTTACATTACAAAATAGCCTTTTATTTATAGGCCTCCTTGGTAACCACTTATAACTATCTTGATAACTACTTCCTATCTACCTTTTTGAAGTACATTCATTTTGAAAATAATAGACCTTATTTGGTTAGGATTTTTATCACTTTTGCACAAATAAGGTCCATCTTCTAACCTTTAATTACAATAAGTTACAAAAGGGTAATTAGGAACTTATAACTTGATTGTGTTGAGGTACTTATCCATCTTTGTGTGCTTCATTTGCCCTTATAACCATCTCACCATCAACTCTTTGTTTACACAATGAATTGTAGCTACATATTGAAACATATGTGCTTTCAGAACCAATGCATCAATCAACTTCAATCATCTTTTCTTATCACTAAAGTTATGGATCCGACCATGCTTTTAATCAAGCTCGCCAAAACCATCTCTCAAATGCTCAAGTGTCGCAACTCGTTTGTATCACTTGATTTCATTAAATCCTTCAATAAATCTTCTCAAGAACATGAAGTTTGTCTGAGTTCTCCTTCAACGATTGTACATTATTCATTCCTTATTCGATCTTTCAGACTTAAGAATAATAGACAATTCAAAATCTTTGCACAAATCTCAAGTGTCAGTATGTGCCATACATCAATAAATCAACCATCGACAAAGGAATATATATTCAATGACATCTTGATTTTCAAGGATAGGCATTTTGATTGCATTTGCAAAGCATCTTTCCTCTCTATGATTGTAACATCCTCTTGAATAGTAATAGGGAAATTTTCATAAGGCATGACCAATTCTTTTGCATTTATACTCATTACCACCTTGCATATCTGAATAACCATCCCTAGAAAAATATTTGTCGTGCAAAGGATTTGGCACACTACCTATACTTAACCCAAAATTTCGATAGCACTTGTTAGTATTTTGTGCAAAATCAACTAAAATTGTTGTTTTAATAATAAAAAATAACTTTTTTGGGGTCAAGTCACTACCTTGAGAGGTACGAATGAAGCTTGCAATCCCAAATATTGTTTTGCCTGATTTTATCTTTAAAACCTTGCTATTTTATGTTATGTCCCCTTCTTCGAACTCAATCATGTCAAAGGATCCGAAGCCTATTTTTATTCTTCCTAGCCTAAAGGGGGATTTAATAGGGGAAATATAATAATTTTTTGTCAAGTTGTCCAAAAGAGTACTTTAAGCTATAACATTAGAATATAGACGATTTATTATTATCAAATGGGGCTAAAAAGGCAAATAAAAATTAAGTTGGAAAAGGGTGAATATTGATTTAGAAGAAATATTAATTATCTCAAAGTTAATTAATATTTAGAAGTTAAAAAAAGATGAATATTCAATAAAAGGCAATTTAAATTACTTCTGGGGTTGGATGGAAAATTGACTAAAGAATAATCATATGGAGATCAGTAAAGAGATTCATTTAATTCTTCATCATCATCTAGAAACCCTCATTGTGGAGAGCATTGAGCTTTGGTGCAGCTTTTACCTTGAGGATGAAAACCCTCATGGTTTAGTCAAGTATAAAAACTTAGGCTCCACGGAGTTTCGGGGACGGGGACGTGTTTCCGGTACGGGTACGATTCATAGCCAATTTTCAGGGGACGACTATTAAAAAAATAGGGGAATTTTTATATGTAGAGAGAGAATTCAAATATGCATATCATAACATTGATAAACCATTGACTGTAGACATTTTAGAAGCTCAATACAATGAATACATAGCAAATTAACAAAGTTCAAATACTTTCATTGTAAAAATATGGCGTACATATAGCAAAAATGCCCAAAGGCTCAAGTTTCATGCATGAAATGACATAAAGAAGTCCAACTAAAATACTAAACAATAAACAATAACATAGAAGTTCAACTCCATAATCAGATGTCCATAATAATCAAAATCAATAATGTATCTGCAAATGATATATGCCAAATATATGGCTGTCCTTTAAGAATCTAAATCATCATCAAAGTTAGTCTCTGAGTCACTGGTAGGCCGAGGGTCTTCCTCATCCAATGTAACCCCAAGCAATCCTGGAGGTGTGTCATCCTCCTCAACCTGCATAGCATCCTCGCGATTAACATCCCAACGTTATGCTGAAGTCTGACGATACTGAACATTCTGCCGATCCTGTAGCCGTAATGCACTGTGAATAGCCACTAACTTCTCCGATCGTCAGGAGGTAAGGTTGTTTCTCTTGAATGATTGGACGAAGCTATATGTGGACCAATTCCTCTCTGCAACAGAGGAACTCACAACTTGCGAAAGAAGACGAGCGACAAGAACATTCAGCTCAGGTGCATCCCTACCATGCCACGTCCACCATCCAATAGGGTCCCTTTGAGCTAATGTAGCTCTATTTGTCTTCACCTCTGGTCTACTAAAGGTTGGACCACAAAGATTGGCAAAGTCAATCCACTATTCCCGAAGTTTACCAACATCATCTCCATTGTACATTTTTGAAAGGGCCTTGAAGAAGCCCGCCTTCACTTGAGTTGAACAGATAAAAAACGTATTAAATTATTAAATAATGAATATGATTCACGAATATTGAAGATTGAAGAGATAATCATAACTTCATAAGAGATCTACTTTGCAGCTTGCTATTTCACATTTAAACTGAAAACTTGAGATTTCAGATTTGAGACTCACCTCCTCATCTCTAGATGGAGCCACTCTCTCAGGTCTCGGTGCATACCATTTAGGATTGACAGCATAGGCTGCCATATGGAGTGGGGTGTTCATAATGTTTCACCGTCATGTCACAATGGGCCTAAGATGCTCCTCATAAATGCCAAAGTAGGGTCCATAAAACACAAACTGGCCGGAAAATATGAAGAACAATACAGTCCCGCCAAGAATCTGCAAAATCTCATGCGCGAAGTAACCAAATGAAGCGCGCACTTAGGGAAAGGTTCAACATGATGCCATGAACACGCTGTAAGGATCGCAACTACCAAAGATCCAAACTGAACGAATGCAGAAAGAAACTCAGAGACTGATCAAACAGGAAAATAGAAAACAAATGTTTTTGATTGATACAAGATTGCCAAGATCCCAAGATGCTCCTGCATCAGCAGTACACTTGTACAAATTATAAAATAAAGATTATTTATATTGAGTCACTTAAAAATTTCTGAAGTAGCCAAACTACCTTGTTTTTACTTATCAACCATAGTTGAAAAGCTTGTAGAGTACTTGCTAAACTCAAGTACTTGTGAACCAAATGACCTGGTGAGTTACATAAAAATTGACCAATAATTTTTTTGAAAAAATTGCAGCTATTTTTGATAAATTCATCAGAAACTCTCTAAAATAGTAAAACCTCTTTAGATGAGACCACTTCTACGTATGATATTTTTAGTGGAAGAGGCATTGTAATTTATTTAGAGGTTGAACTCATCATTTTGTCTATGATATGCATTAAACTCTAATTTTGTTTTATGTATGATAGAGATCAGTAATATGTTATAGAAATTTAGTGATATGTATTTTTTTCAAAGAATATTTTTTAAACTTCTGTATTTTAAAATGTTCAATAAAACTGCCAAGTTATTCCCTGAGTTTTTGTTGAGTCTTGAATTTTTAAACTTTTGGATTTTCCGAGTAATTTCTGAGTTGAAGCTTTACTACTATGTTTTCAAGCAATGTTCACATTATTCCCAAATTGATTCAATACTCTCTTTCAATTATAAAATAGGAAATTATTCTCTACTGAAAATATATTATCTATATAATCCGGGAGGAAATGATTAAATAATAATTTATGATTGGTGAGCAGTTAACCTCAAACTTGCCAACACAATGAAGAAAACTGCCAATAGATGTCCCTCAAAGAAATTATCTTGGCTTAAACACCATAGGCTTTATGTAAGAACCCAACTTGGCTCTCCTTTGCTGACTGTTTCTTTTGAATGCAGTTGATTTGAATTTGTTTTGGTTTTTGAATGTTTATGGATTTTTTTTGTGTTTTTGGTAGTAATGAGCAATGATACAATTCTGAAATAAACTCCTATGCTTAAAATAATTCTGAAACAATAAGACTACTGCTGGAATTAATTTATGAGACTATCAAGGAGAATGTTTATTCTGTTCTAAGGCCAATATGCCTGAAAAAAACAATTCATAACAATGTAAGAACAAAACCTGATTTTTGCTGTCCTAGTAGATGAAAATCTGCAAACTGCAAATTTTTATTTTTTTAATGTTCACACAGCACTGTAGCAGTCCGTACATCTACACTGTTCATGCGGCACTGTAGCAGTCCGTATGGTGGTACTGCAGCAATCCGTACAGTGGTACTGTAGCAATCCGTATCGTACTTGTTAATCACCAAAAATTCTTCAATAAATCTGCAATAATTATTTGTGAATTTATTCTCCAATTCTGCACAATTAGATGCAAATAAGACCTCTGAATGAAGTCTCCCTGAAACCAAATATCACTGAATATTTCATCAGTTCAGATGGTGAACATTGAAGCAACTATGTCCTC
>MU227141.1:3849624-3894987 GCA_018584345.1 Thuja plicata | reverse complement strand
CACTTTGGGTGCCAAACGATTTTAATCATTAAATGGGCATTTAATTTTAATATTTCAATAGTCTGGCTCAGATAAATTAATTAAAACCATGGCCCCGTCTAATGATGAGTTGACCCTCAAGTTAAGTTATTATAATATAAAGTCACTTTATAACTTTATAACTTTATTATTAAATCACTTAATAATAAATGCTAAGTTATTCAAACTTGTGTAACTCCATGAATACTTTGAATTTAGCTATGCCGTCTGAAACTGGAGCTCGCTAGTTGACCACCCATATGACCGTGATGTCTGTTAAAAGTAACAGGGGTCCATTTCCAACTGCTAAAAATAGCCTGACCAAGCCAAACTCAAAGCAAAACTCCTCATAAACAAACTCTGGCAACCCAGAAGTGTACTCTGCTCTGTCACCGGAAGATCTCCACGCCAAGGTGACCCTCTATCCAATCCTACTAGCCTATGGGGGTCTCTAATAGGCTAATCACAAGCTAGAGTGATGTCTCTAGCTAGAAGGGGACATCACACTTTAGGTACTAAGGACGTGGTAAGTAATGAGAGATCCCTCTTTTTGACACAGTTTTGCAGTTTTTTGGAGGAATCCTCACTCCCTGCTGCTAGAAAATCCTGAACGTGGAATTAGTATTATCCTCATTCGTAAAAAATCCCAGAGGTATTATGACATTAAGAGGGAAATCAGTACTCCAATCTTAATCAACATGATGTAAGCAAGCATATGTTTTATTGTGAAAAATTCGAAAGATATTTAATACATACAATCAGCTAAGTACAAGCGTCTATCCTATTAAGAAATGTAGAAGTTGACTTTGTTATGAATAATAATTTTGTACAAAAGCATTAATTATACTTGATCAAATTAGATATACATTCCTTTAATTGCTTGAAACTTCATTGCAGGCAATAACCTTGGCAGGAAGAGTGCGTGTGAATGCTGTGTTGCCTGGTTGGATAAATACTGATCCTGCTGGTGAGGCAGCATTGAGAGCTGAGGATCATAAGTGGCATCCAGTTGGCAGGGTCGGAATACCGCAAGACATTGCTGAAATATGCCTGTTCTTGTCTGATGAGAAACGATCTGGATTTATTACAGGGCAGGAATTTGTAGTCGATGGCGGGGTGACCAAGAAAATGGTTTATCCTGATTAATCTTATTTTGAGAGCTAGTATGAATGGCCTTACAAAGCTATCTACTTGAGGCCTTTGGTCTCTTCAACCTTCAATTGATGATAAAAATTAGCACACAAAAGTAGTGTTTTTGGAGAATTCATGAGATAATCTTCATCTTAACCTGTTCATGTGTTAACATACAATTTTAGCCTGCACCTTGGCAATTGTTTGTGCATTCAGAGACATGAGATTTCCACAGTCCGTAATGATAAGCGTGTCTAGTTTCTGAATTCAGCCGTGTAAAAGTTATTTGCATCAACGTTTGGGATCACACTCCATGATCCATCATCAGGTTGCTAAAGCTGTAGAAGGAAAGTTGTTTGTTCATTGCCAAAAAGCCATGTTTGCCTTTAATTGTGACATAATAAATATATTTCTAGTTACTCTATCATTATAGATATGGGAAGATTTTTATAATAGAAGCTGACACGTGGAATACCTTTGAAGTAGTACCTGTTACATCTTGTATGGTACAATTCTTATAGATATGGGAAGATTTTTATAATAGAAGCTGACACGTGGAATACCTTTGAAGTAGTACCTGTTACATCTTGTATGGTACAATTCATTTTCGCAGCGTGTCAATTTTGGAAATGTGTTTTATTCAAAATAATGTTCCTATTTCTTGTCGTGCTGTCAATGTAGTACGAATGGACAGTAGGCCATTTTAGTGATTGTGTTTTTGAGATCTATATTCGATGTACAGACATCTATTTTCTAAATGATCTTTTAGCTTCAAACAGTCCTTAACATTGCTTAAGCCTTAATCTATAGGCATCTAGGCTCTGTAAGCTCATTTAGACATTACAGCAAATCAGACAGCAGTTTTGTAATCAGCTTTGGAAATTAATAAGAGCGTATTTAGAAAACATTTACATAAACATTTTAAGCCTACCTGTTTAATTTGGATTTATCCCATGCAGCTGTTCATTGCAACTGTTTCGTAATCCTACCCAGATATAAAATGAGTACAAAGGGGATGTGTGTGTAATATTTTGGCTTCAAAGTTCAAATGGAGCCTATCTTAATGTGTAGAAATTGTTGTATATTGGTAAAATTTGATTCCTGAATATATAAAAACTACTTTACACATTCATTCATGGACTATCTCAATTGTTAATCGAAAAGATTTGTTGGCATTAAGCTAGTTTCCTAGTGAGAATTGCCCCATATATCCCCATAGTTATTAAAGTTTAGTTGTGGGCATTTTTGAGATTTTTCTATACAAGTTTCAAACTGATTGAATGGCTTGAATTATGCAATAGTTTGATTAAACTACAAAGAAGGCAAAAAAGAATCTTAAAAACCTATTTATAGAACATGCACGCCAATGACACACACCTCCAACTGTTGTTGCAATAACATGACAAGACATAACATAATCCATCATGAAATCATACTTGAAGCTATGTTGTAGCTTGTTGTTCCTTGTACTCAGACATGCTCTTGAATGAAGGAATGCTTAATTGTTAGAACATGGAATGAAATTGCTAGGTAGGTTTGTGAGTGATAAATGATTTCCTTGTATAGGGTCCTTAAGGTATTTCCTAATTTAGGTTGACTTCAAATGGTCAACTAAATACCAAGACCGGATCACAGATGATGGGAACTTACACATGTTTGAATTTGGGTCCCGTTTGGGGGAACTAAGGCACTGGGTGCCATAGTCCACTAAACAAGGGACTAGATAAGGTGGTAGTAGAGTATAATGTACCATCTCAATCGTAGCATATAATGACAATAGGAGAGGATAAGATCCGATTAAGCTCAAAATGATACAAGAGAAGGCACACTAAAGAAAGAGCCAAAATAGAGCGTAAAATTGTAAGGGGTTGCAATTTACAATACTACATTTAGCCCCGACTTTAGCGAGAGAATGAACTTATTTTCATACTTGTAGTAAAGTAGAGATGAAGAGATAGAGCAGTTGAGAGCCAGAAATACTAGGGATGGGATGACACTAAGTTGACAGATGTGCAAGCTGTTGAAGTAAATAGCTTCAGGAGAAATTTTGTATCTACCTTCAAATTATTGGTTACTATCTTTCTAGAGATGTTGAGTATGTGTTCAAGGATGAACGATTATTTCTTTAGCTGAGACTCTCGATTAGAGAGTATTTTTAGTAGCTTGCATCCGCTATAGGAAGAGGTTCTTTTTAGTTACTTGTTTTGCAACTCAATGGTTATCACGTGGAGTATGAAGAGTCACCATGTGAATGATTTTAGACTCCCGGGTTGCTACACGAAGAGTCATTCGGCTGCATATCAAAGGTCAGACGTTTCAAGAGGGAGTCTATCTGCCTCCTATTTGAAGGCTTTCTTGCATGCATCTTGGCACATGCTCTCATTTATATATATATATATATATATATATATATATATATATATATATATTATTGGTTCTGTGTTGATTCAAGGATTCAACTATCTAGAGATTATCGACAATTTAGTTCTGAGTTTATTTTCAGTTTATTGTGACATATGCGTGAATTTTGAGCATTGTATCTAGCATTTGTTATTTATCAATAAAGGACTTTTCGTGTGGTTGGGTTTTTCACCCTCAAGTGGAGGGTTTTCCCAGGATAAATTATGTGTCTTTGTGTTCATTATTTGATCTTTTTGGTGCTTATTTTAATTATGGTATAAAGACATTAACATGCTATCAGAGCGGGTTTAAGCAAGCATCTTGTGTATGGAGTTAAAAGTAGTATTCTTTTTGTTGTCAACAAACATGCTATATTGTTTCTGCATTATATATTGGTTCAATCGTTGGTGTTGCCATGGAAGTTCTGAGTGCTTGATCAGAGTATCATTTGTTTCTATCTATATGTATTTTCTAATTGTGTAGAGTGAGATAATTATTATGATGTTGAGATCTATGGTAATGTTTTGGGAGTTGTATACGTATTGAAGACTCAACGAATAACAAGTATCAACCGAGCTGATTGATGGTGGAGGGGCAATTTGCGTTCTCCACGAAAATAAAGTTTGGGGTGTATGAAATATGCTCCTAGGGATTGAGAAAGTAGTCAGCTACAGTAGGGTGGCTGAGGAGTAGGAGGGGTTCGAAATCTTCAGATTGAATCCAGTGCTTTTGTGAGATCTGATTGTATAAACATGGGTTCTATTTCTCAGAGCACTCGAAGCCACATGTTGTGTTTCCTGGCTTGCGCAGGGGTTGTGGAACCTGCTCGCAGATTTTAAAAGACGGATTTGACTATAAAGAGATAAGTACTTCATACCCTTGAATGATGTTCAAGAATATTTTCTAGTTATTAATTCATACAGTGAATCATGTTTGCTTCTAGCATATGTTTTTCTCTTCAGGGTGGGTTGATCCTTTGAACTATTAGTAATCTCTCTAAAATGCGTCCAGGATGAATCAAGGAGCACAAGGATGATGAGAGATTGCAGCCTAAGCTGAGTTTGTGGCTCTTGAAGAAGAAGAGCCTATTTAGATTTGTCTTATTATCAGTTTCTTCTAAGAGGAGGAAATAAGATTCAGAGGGAAGCTTGTGTGGCTGAGGGAGAGTGCCAAGTCCTTTGTAGAGGATCAACAAGCTCGTGTAGCGTTGTGCTTGCAAAAGATCTTTGTTTGGTCAAACATTGAAGTCATCATTTATTTATTGTGATGATCAAAATTGTGAGTATGATGCCCCTGTTGAGAGGTAGTCTCGGCTAAGAGGGAGTCTCTACATTCAGTTGATCTTATTCTGAGCTTAATGAGTTCTTCTCAGTGAGGGAGAAGTTCGAGGTGCAATCCCTTGTTAATGAGTTCTTCTCTATGAGGGAGAAGTTTGAGGTGCAATCCCTTGTTAATGAGTTGTTCTTTGTGAGGGAGAAGTTCGAGGTGCAATCCCGTGTTAATGCATTCTTCTTTGCGAAATAAGTTCGAGGTGAAAGCCCTTGTTCCACCCTTTGGGAGTAGCCATGGTGGATGTCACGTGAGAGACTCCATGACAACATCACATTGAGTGACTCCGTGATGAGAGTTTGTGTTTATTTCACACATGGGTGTAGCCATGGGGAGCATCATGTTGAGAGACTCCATGATGCTATCACGTTGAGAGATCCTGTGATAATCTTTTGTTGTATACTCACAAATGGGTGTAGCCATTGTGAGTGTCTCGATGACATGCGTATCTGAAAATTTCTCCTTTGCTAAGAGGGAGTGTTGAAGCAAATAGCTTCAAGAGAAATTATGTATCTACCTTCAAATTATTGGTTACTATCTTTCTAGAGATGTGTTCAAGGATGAATGATTATTTCTTCAGCTGAGACTCTCGATTAGAGAGTACATTTAGTAGCTTGCATCCACTTTATGAAGAGGTTCTTTTCAATTACTTGTTTTGCAACTCAATGGTCATCACGTGAAGTATGAAGAGTCACTGTGTGAATGATTTTAGATTCCTGCGTTGCTACACGAAGAATCATCTGACTGCATATCAAAGGTCAGACGTTTCAAGAGGGAGTCTATCCGCCTCCTATTTGAAGGCTTTCTTGCATGGATTTTGGCACATGCTCTCATTGCTATATATATATATTATTGGTTCTGTGTTGATTCAAGGATTCAACTACCTAGAGATTATCGACAATTTAGTTCTGAGTGTATTTTTAGTTTATTGTGGCATATACGTGGATTTTGAGCATTGCATCTAGCATTTGTTATTAATCAATGAAGGACTTTTCATGTGGTTGGGTTTTTCACCCTCAAGTGGAGGGTTTTTCCAAGATAAATTATGTGTCTTTGTGTTCAGTATTTGAATTTGGGTCCCTTTTGGAGGAGCTAAGGCACTGGGTGCCATAGTCCACTGAAAAAGGGACTAGATAAGGTGGTAGTAGAGTATAATGTACCATCTCAATCGAAGCATATAATGATAATAGGAGAGGATAAGACTTGATTAAGCTCAAAATGATACAAGAGAAGGCACACTGCATAAAGAGCCAAAATAGAGTGTAAAATTGTAAGGGGTTGCAATTTACAACACTACATTTAACCTCGATTTTAGCGAGAGAATGAGCTTATTTTCATACTTGTAGTAAAGTAGAGATGAAGAGATAGAGCAGTCGAGAGCCAGACAAACTAGGGGTAGGATGCCACTAAGTTGAGGTTTGTGCAAGCCCCCAAGATTAGGATCCTATCAATCCACACAAAACATTCAAATATACACATACAAAGCAAACATCAGTTTAAAGAAAACGAAAGGTTCCAAGTCAACTAGGTGGAGAGACCTCTATATAAAGGTTTCTCAAGAGCTACTATCATTCTTATAAATTTATAATGTTATCCCAGAGCACAAGTGAATCTCCAAAAGGAGATGAGAGATACAATGGTTGATGAGACAAGGGTTCTCTCAATGGTTGATGAGACAAGGGTCCATGGAATGTCAACTAGCAACATGCTAGAGGTCCATCAAGAATGCATGAATTCCACTTCCTAACCGGTTGTGCTATGTTGGGTGATTCATGTAGTGCAACAAAATGATCACACTAGCGAGCCACATTATATTGGTTAATGAATGCCTAAGAAATTATAAATGATAGTGACTACATCCTAAAAAGCTATGTTATGTTGGAGAGAAAAATGATAATAATGATCAAACTAGTAAGTCTCACTATAGTCGTTGACTGTAATGTCCCTAGCCAATCTACACTACAAATTTACCCCTGACATCTCATTAAACGGTTCAATTGAGTGTGCAATTTGAGATTTAATTGCATGCAAATTTGTACTCCGGGCTTATCATCCAAACAAGTTGTGCTTGTCTGAGATACAAATGACTGCTCCAGATTTGTTCATCAACGGAGTCTTCATGTGGCCTTATGCACACCTCAAACATTCCTCAATCCATGGCTTCATCATCATGGATGTAAAATGAATCAATAATCCATTTATCTTTGATAAAAGTCTCCCACAAATGTATTTCTCAATCCTCTACTCTAAAATGCAATCGATTATAATTTCACCATCTAGATTATCGCCACTTCATCAGAGCCAGCAACAATAAACCCAACTCACAAGGTTCATATTTTTTTTTGAATTATTATTATTACTATTATTTAATATTAAATTCTCATCCACAGAGTATTATAATATTTATTATATATATATAATTGATTTTATTATTTCACTAATAAATAATATTATTTTATTATTATTTCTTCTTATATTATTATTAGGATATTATTATTTTACTATTAAACTCTCTTTTCTAGAAAGGGACACTAGAGGTGGTAGTAGAGTATTATGTACCATGACATAAGATTTGGTCTCAAACTTAGCGTACAATGACAGTAGGAGAGGATAAGACCTAAATAAGCTCAAAATGATACAGGAAAAGGCACACTAAAGAATGAGCCAAAATAGAGTGAAATTGTAAGGGGTTGCAATTTACAACACTACATTTAGCCCTCACTGTAGCGGAAGAATGAACTTATGTTCATACTTATAGTAAATTAGACACGAAGAGATAGAGCAGTTGAGAGTCAAACAAACTAGGGATAGGATGCCACTAAGTTGAGGGATGTGCAAGCTCCCAAGCTTAGGATCCTATCAATCCAACAAAACATTCAAATATACACATATGACAAAGCAAACAACATTAGTACTAAAGAAAACAAAAGGTTCCAAGTTAGCTAGGTAGAGAGACCTTGATATAAAGGGGTCTCAAGAACTAGTATCATTCTTAGAATGTTATCATAGAGCACAAGTGGATATTCAAAAGGAGACGAGAGATACAATGGTTGATGAGACAAGGTTCCATGGAATGTCAACTAGCAATATGCTAGGCGTCCATCGAGAATGCATGAATTCTATTCGCTAACCAATTGTGTTATGTTAGATGATTCATGTAGTGCAACAAAATGATCACACTAGCAAAGGACATTATACTAGTTAATCAACGCCTAAGAAATTATAAATGATAATTACGACACCTAAAAAGCTATGTTATGTTAAATGGCCAAAGGCTAGGGAACGCAAAATGATAATTACCATCAAACTAGTAAGCCTCACTATACTGGTTGACCAACATGTTTGCAAAGTAATCAAGCTAGCTAATAGTGTTATGCTAGAAGATCGAGATGAGTCATATGGATGCCACTATCTAGAAAGTTGCATTATGCTAGGCAATCCATAGATCATCGTTTCTTTAAGAGATCAAACTAGTAAGCAACACTATGCTAGATAATTAAAAAAAGTTTATATGATATGCAAGTTGTTAGAATTAAATCTATAACCACGCTTTAGGGCATTAATGAAACACAATGTCATTGCTTCAAGGACATATCAATGAATGAATACGCGCAACAAGGATGCCTCATATGCCCCTCCTAAAAATGTGAACATGTTTCTATGTTGATATCTTAAGGAAGATAGAGATTCATATTAAGTATAAACACCTTCAACGTGAAGGGGATATCCTAAAAATCGTTGAGTTCCATGATAGTAAAAGGATCGTCATAGAGGATGCAAATATTAGCAAGGAAGAGATCATTGTAAAGGAAATATTTTGCAACTAGTGTACATGTGTCCTTATCAAGGATGGCATAACTATCAAAGAGGAAAAGAGAGGGGAGCATCCTTGTCTAAGGACACTATTTCAGTAACGGAATAAGATCTTCAAACAAGGATGCACTCAAGAGGAGAGGGGATCCTTAAGTATCGATGCATACCTCAAAACAAGTTATCTGTACCCACCATTGTAGAGGCAAGGGCAACTACACTAGATATTAGATATTATTATGTTGCTTACCATATAAAATGAATGATTGTGTTTGAGATTGTACCAACATGAATGACAACCCCCATATAGAGCTACAAATGTCACTTAGTGAGGAGCAACAAAATAGGAGAGTAAGTGTTAGTTGGAAGATTACAAACAAAGGTGCAACTCATCATCACATGTCCTTTGAATGGTACCAAATATAATAAGTTGTCTAATTTTATACTCCAAGGCGTGGCATTCTTTGGTCGAATGGCCATGCATTTGATGATACACACACAAAAAAGATTTTATTATTATGTTTATGCTTTTTTTTTCATTTTGGAAGAGAGAAAGCAAGCAAGTTGGTTTTAAGAAACACTAATAGGATACTCTCTTGTTTAGATGAAAAGTTGGGAGTAGGAAGAAACCCTTTCTCTTTATAAGGAGAAATTGTAGATGTATTAGACAATAGAGGAGGAGATGTAGACAAATGAGGAGTTTGAAAACCTAAACCTTAGAAAAATGTGATGTAGATTTCTCATGAGGTTTAATACTCTATTCCATATGTCATAAACTATGCTCATCATTTTTATGACAAAGGATTTTATAATGATCTCCATATTGTTTTTCCAAATCAAATGTAGGATTCTTATTGGTGTTGAAATATGAGGATGAGAAGGTACAATCTTAGATTTAGTTGGACCATATGGTTTGAAGTCTAAAAAATTCCCATCATCATCAAGATGTGCTAGAAGAAGATTTTTGAATGATTTAGGAGTAGCTTGGATAAATGAAATACAAGGCTCCTTCAAGGCTTTAATTTTGAATTCATGGATTAAATTCTTCATCATATGATGGTGTGAAGTCCAATGAACCCCAAATTTTCTAAGAAAACATCATCGATAGGAGATTGTGTTGTAGAAGTAACCAGAGTGCTAAAGGAAGATATATATCCTACTAAGTGATTTTTTTAGTGGCTAATATTCGCCAATTGGCTAATTTTTTAAATTTGAGAATCCAAATTTGGCTAATAATTCAAGATTTAAGGCAACCTAAATCGTCATATTTTTACAAAATTTTGTTTTAGAAATATTTAAATCGCCATATAATTTATTTTATTAAAAATTAGAACTCAAAGATTCACCACAATATTCGATACATGATTAGATCCAAATCACCCAAATTTTATACGCTATTGTAGAAATCTAAATTAATTTGCCAATACTATATCATGATTATTACTTACTATAGGGTTGTATCACCGATATCTAGTTGCAATTATTGAATTTAAATATAGTATAGTGATGCTCATTATATTCCATGAGGTAAAAATATTACTATTTTATTTGTAATGCTCATGGGGGCTGAAATTTCCTTTGCATTCTTGATGTCAATAGAAATTAGTGGTCTTGAAGAAATTTTGGGTTCCATTGAATTTTAAAAAATCAGCACATTATCTCACACAATATAATGAGGGTTGTTAGATTACATTTTAAATAAATTGATAAAACAAGTCAACACACACAAATGAGAGAGGGGGGGGGGGGGTGCGGGTGGGGGGCGTGAATCAGTTGTGTCCCAAATCTCAAAACCTTAACTTACTCTTAACCTTAACTCTCAGATTTGAATTATGAACATTAAAACAAAGATCACAACACATCAATCACATAACACCAAGAATTTTGACATGGAAATCCGGTTAAGGGAAAAACCATGGTGGGGATCAAACCCACAAGATGATGTACTATGTTAGAAACACTATACCCGGTTAAAAGTATTACAAAGGGAATGCACATGCATTCAGACACAATGCCTAGAGCTCACTGCTCAAATACAAAAAGGGCTCCAACTCTATGGAAGGCTCACTTCCTTACAATAATCATGGACTACAATCCATAGTGGACAACAATCCAGAAATCATGAACTGATTGTTAGCATCTTCATTATGCCTATACAGTTCCAATTAAGTACACAATGCACATCAGATCTATTCCTCAATTGCAGATTCCACTCATACCTCTTTGCTCAGTCTCTCATACACCCATACACACTCACCCACACGATTTGATCCACAAAAGGATATTACATTTATGTACAATTCATTAACCTTAATTCCTCAAGGTCGACCAAACACCTAATTACAAATATTTAATCAAATACAATGCAATCTTCAATGTGATCCAAAGCTTGTTGGCGAAGACACAACAACGATCCAAATCTTCTTCCTCGAACACACTAAAACACCAAATATTACACCTCGACATTTGTAACATGCCACACCATCTTGTCAGCCAAGAACAATGAAGAACTCCAACATGCCTCAGAATATCCACTTGTACTCTTTCTGTCATCATCATTGCCTGCCCAATGCTCATCAATAAAAGCACTCAATGAAAAATCATCACTTTTAGGATACCATAAACCACAGTCAATTGTCCCTTTCAAGTATCCAAATATTCTTTTAACAACAACAACATGTGATTCTTTAGGATCTGGTTGAAATCTAGCAACAATGCAAACACCATTCATAGTATCAGGTCTGGTCTGTATCAAGTACAATAATCCACCGATCATAGATCTATATCTTGTTTGATTTGTCTTAGGGGAATCATCATTCTTTGTCAACTTGCAACCGATAACCATAGGAGTAAACTGGGTTTGAATCTTCCATACCAAATTTCTTCAACACCTCTTTCACATACTTGGACTGAGATATGAGAATTCCTTTTTCTAATTGTGGAATTTGAAGACCAAGAAATAATTTCATCTCACTTATCATAGACATCTCAAACTCTTTTTGCATCTCATTAGAAAACACTTTACTCAACTCATCATTCCCACCGAAAATAATATTATCCACAAATACTTGAAATGTTAGCACGATCAATCTTGAAGTACATGCTACTATCGGTAGTACCTTTATTACAACTAAGCTTCAACAAATACTTATCCAATCTTGCATACCAGGCTCTAGGGGCTTGTTTCAACCCATACAAAGCTTTCTCTAATTGGCAAACCATGTCAATTTGACTAGTAAATGGAAATCCATCAAGCTGCTCAACATAAACTTCTTCCAACTCTCCATTCAGAAATGAAGAATTAACATCCATCTGATACACTCTGAAATCTTTATAAGTAGCATATGCAAGAAACATTCTAACAACCTCAATTCTAGCAACATGAGATTTTTTTCTTCTCAAAGTCAATACCTTCCATCTGTGAGTATCCTTTACAAACAAGTCTAGATTTATTCCTAACCACTTCACCATCTTCACTTAACTTGTTTATGAATATCCATTTAGTTCTGATCACATTATTATCCAAAGGTTTGGGAACAAGAATCCTTGTTTTTTTTCTTTTCAATCTGTTCATATTCTTCTTCCATAGTTTTAACCCCAATTTCATCTTTACATGCTTCAATAACACCCTTAGGTTCAATCTTAGAAATCAAACAAATCTCATCTCTATCTTTTGCTAACCTTCTCCTAGTTTGAACACATTTATTCCTATCACCAATAATTTGATTTTTAGAATAATTTATCCTTACATACCTTGGAGTCTTAGGATTTGCATTTGTAGCCGACTATTGTGTCTACACTTCTCCCTCATTTGCAACTTCTTCATCTTGATCTATCGAACCATTTTGATTCTGATTCTAATGATGCCCTAACATTCCTTTATTGTCTTCCTCATCATCTGAATCATATCTGCAATATCCAGCTTGTCTCTGATAGCTTTCATCCACTTTGACATTAGCACTTTCAACTATCTTTCTTAGCCTATTATTGTAACATTTGTATGCTTTGCTATTTGTAGAATAGCCAAGAATGATATTGTTGGTTTACAGTTTGTCTACTTTAAATTTGATTTATATAATGACTCTTGAAAATACCCAATGCTGGCTTACGTAGAACAAAAAGTAACTACAAACCGGGTCAGTGGTAGGAATCTATCAGTGACCCCTGAATTGAAAGGTACAGTATCCCTTATGTGAAAGATATGCAATGAATTTTGTCTTTTGGTTTTTAGGGGTATGCTCTTAACCGGAGAGCAGAAGAGGTTTAACCAAGTTGCTCAACGCTTTAAACAACTCAGGCAATGACTAGGGACCTACTCAACGACACGCAATCTGAAATGCAAACTATTATGCAGTGCGGGATGAATGCAAACTACCATCTACCAGCAGAGATGAAGAAAGGTGTAACAATGCAATTCCCGGATTACTAAGATTGTGAAACTTCGACAATACCCAGATTATCTTGATCCCATTCTCTATTAACCCTCTTCCCAATCCCTTATGCAAGAATTAATCCATTGAACTAAGATGTGCAATGAAAAGAAATCTGAGTGCTTATGATGAAGACAGTAAACATACAATCCACTGAATGAAAATAACAAAACCCAATTCATTAATATTCATTCAATTTCCAGTATTAACATCCTCATTCAAAACATCACACAACTAACTAAGATGAACAACGAAAATCACTTCAAACTCAGAGTTGCACATAGTAGTCCTAGCTACAGGGGTTCGCCCAAAGTAATTTTTGCCGATCTATTTACTTTAAAATTTTTTATATTTATAAGTCTTCTAAAAAATGAACAGTTACAATAATGATTGCCTCTTTATAATATTCTGAGAGGAACATTCTAATAATAAACTTGGTCGGTTACAAAAACTAACAAGGCTGACAAAATGCCCAAAATGGCTATAATATACAAAAATTGGGAAGACGACAAAGGTCAACAGATTCTATGCCTGCTTCTGTGTAACAACTTTTCCTCTGTAAGCCTTCATTGCATTCGTTACCTTGCCCAATTTCTGAGCATCTGGAATGATTACATTGTCAGCTCAGATCATCCAAAAATCATGTATCTCTGTCAGTTCATCCAACCTGGCAAACCGGGATTGGAGCTTCTCCGATTCCTTTTTGATCACTGCATCTATCGTGGAGGGCTCACTAATCCTTAACACTTGGAAGCTAGTCGGATACACAATCTCATCTATGAAAGCAATAAACTTAGCTTTCATTCATTCTATATTCACCAACTTGTCACTCCCGGAAACTTGAGATTCCGTGTGCAAAACTTTTAAAAACTCAAAAAGTTTGTCCATCTCCCTTTGCACTGACTCAATCACAGTCTTGAGTTCATTCGCTGATCTGCTTGAGCTCTCAATCACGAACTCCAAAGACTGCCTCCAATGAAACAATGGCTCCTGCCCGATCTTAAGGATGCCATTGGAGATTGCAACACTAGTCTTCATATCAATCACATCCTGCAAGGTGGTTAGTTGCTCTGTCAATCCAGTGGATTCATTGTAAATGGTCACCTGGTGCTTTGATGTTGTATCCTTCAACTTGTCTGCATCAAGTAGAAGGTTCCCCAAATTCTCGATGATAATGGGGCCTTGAACCTTCATCGCCTCTATCCATGCTCTTCCAATTTGCCAAAATTGTCTTTCTTGTTGCAGCTTCAGTAGCAAGTTCTTATTTTCTTCTGCATTGGGGTCAAATTGAGAAGATGAAGTACTGCCAAGAGCAGATTTAATATACTCAATTAGCTCCTTATTTGCAGACTTGAGGAATTCCTTCTCTGCTCGGAGTTCTTCTAACATGTCCTCAATCTGCTCATTGGTGGTTTTCCAGATGTTCACCATTGAGTCATGCACGGACACTCCTAGGTCCACAGTTCTTATCTGGAAATCATGAGCTGAAAGTTCATGAAACTTTCCTTCTTTCTGTGGCTCTGCTATTTCCATTAACATATGCCCGGTTGTGGAATCATGGGAAAGGGCCACCACAAACTTTTTCTCCTTCGCCTTCTTCACTGGTGGCTGAGATGAGGTTGCCTTAATGATCAGGTCCTTTGAAGAAATGGCTTCCTCATGTTGTTTCTTCTTCTTCTCAATGGTTTCTTCCAACCATGAGTCTGTGGATAACACCTTTATTACAGACTGAAAAGTTGTAGGATCAAACAACTTCCAGGCTACTGGAGGAGTCTGCTTGTCTTGAGATGGAACAAGGAAGGAGGCAACCTTAGTCATCGAAAGGGCCAAAGTGTTGGCCGGCTAAGAGGAGTCCTGACCATCCATCAGGTTTGTGTCATCCAAAGTGATGACTGGAATTGGTGAGGGAGGCTTGGTCACGGACACCTCTTGTTCTTTCTTCTTTTCCTTTTCCTTATCTTCTTTCTTCTCCTCTACATTTATAATGTTTGGGAGCGAACCACCTTCGCAGGTCGGAGTGATAGGAACATTCTTTTTTGGAGGCTGGTCACCTCCTTGCCCGATGGGTTGCGTTGCACCTGTTGAAACTGATGGTGCCACAAAAGAAGTGGCTCCTGAAGTTGATTTCTCAGCACCTGAAGTCGTTCCTCCGGATGAACATGCGCTAGTAGTTCTTTTCCATCACGCTCTGGTCCATTCCACCCACTTGTCGGTTCTCTTGATAATGCCTCTCATGAGAAGCTCCAATGAATCAACCACTGGACCAGTTGGTGGAGAGGAAGAAATGGGCAACACCTTGATCTGGTCGTAGGATGAAGGATGCATGAAGAGGCCGTCATATGTAAGATCAAATACATCAACAACATTATTATACCTTTTAATTTCATCCAAAGTTAAACAGGACCACAATTTCTCTCGTGTCTAATACTCATTAAAACATTCGGCCCAGAAATCCTCAATATCTGGGACATGTCTGTAGGCATGTCCAAGCTTCAAGTGATCTCTAACAAAATCCATAAGATCATATTGAGGCCTAAGAACCTCATAATCAAGTAGCTTGATCTTATCCTCAAAGCTCTTTACCAAATTCTGGGCATCAGATCTGGATGCACAGGAATATGGACCAATAACCATGGGGAAAGGAAATTCGCCGATCTTCTTCAGATTTGAACATAGAATGTTCACTTCCAATATCTGCCGGCAGAGCTCCACCAAGACCACCTTCTCTTTAGGATACCGGGGCAATCTCTTAGGAAATCCGAAGAAGGCTCCTATCCGAAGATAAGAGAAACTCGGGAATTGGATGAAAGAACATCCATACTGACTGATTTCTGAGATGGCCTCTGGCGAGAATCTTCTTTCTGGGAACCTTGAAGTTCCCGACATATTCTCATTGTGAATGCATCATTCACAGCAGTATATTCCTCAAAGCTCCGATGCAATTGCAGATTCAGGTAGAACTCATATATTTTGGTGTTGTTGAAATTCTGGATTGCTGGTAAGCTGGGCCACAGGTGTTGAGTCGCCAGAGCATAGATCAAGTATGAAGACATGTAGGACTATTTGAATCCCTGACAGGAACTCAACTAGGATGTTGTCTTCTCACACAGGATTTTTACCTAGTCAATGAACATATTTTTTGCGCAGATGGCTTGAAGAAGGAAGAAATTATGTTCAACGAGATCCAGGATCTCGTGTTTTTCGTCCAATCTGGTCAGCAGGGCCATAATATCTACAATTTCCTCTTTAGGGTTGTTCCGAAGAGAGTCTTTGACATCTTACTTTTCTTTGATCGAGGGGTCTGGAACCAGGTCCTCTACATGTCTTCCCTCCTTAGTGTCTTCTTTTCATTAGACATAGATGAAGATGAACCAAAGTCAATGTCGCAATACACATCTTTCGCCGGAATGCCGAAAGCGGATTGGATTAGGGTTTTATCAGTCGACAATAAAATAGACTGATTCGGGAACAGAATTTTCTTTGTCACCGGGTTGTATTTCTCTATACATTCTCTGATAAGCTTGTGAGCTTGGACTGCCATTGGAAACCCTGCAGCTTCTACCAGACCGCTATCCTTGAGCTTCTGTGTAATAGGGTGAATTGGATGAGAATTCAATCTTCTGTGAAAATCTCCGAGTTCAAAGAATCTTAGAGATGTGTCGAAAACTTCTTTCAATTCACTCTCAAGACCAATTAATCTGTCATAACCAGAAGCCTTAACTGCCATTTACTATAAAACTAAGAACATGAGTGAAGATAAATGGCCTACTATACAAATATGGTGAGAAGAAAATGATGGCAAATGCCGAAGAAATAGTCGCTAAGATCTGAACGTTGGCTCCACACGAATGACATTAAGGTGATATAACGGATGCAATGGCAGGATTAGCATTAACTTTTTATAATTAGTGGTTATTCAAACTTCCCATTTTGGAGAACATAACAGCCTCAAAATCTGAAATCTTACACTTAACTTTATGTTCATTAGCCACTTGCCGAAACAAAGCCTCAATCTTGCGAAAAAAGAACATACTTTCCTTCCGATGCCGAAATGAATAAACATTAGACCATTTTACCGTGTGTGGGAAAAGAACATAAGAGAATACTTTTCCCGTAATCTTGTTTCCTTTATTTCGGAAAAGTATCTCGACGGCTTCACCTTTTATCCTTTTCACACTTAAACAACTTCTTTTCTACCGGGAGCACATAACCTCTTATTTTCTCTTTTCACTTGTGTCGGTGTTGCACCTTTGAGACCAACTTTTCCGGACGCTACATGATTGGCGCGACTACTTTGCAACTTGATATCTCCGAGAGTTGAAAAACTCTTTTTACGAACAAAAGCTTTATGAATCGCTTATGTAAATCACATGTTTACCTTTCGAAAAAACACATTGAGCATTACAGATTCGAGGGTGGCTACTTCTCATTCGGAAGACGCTATGACACCCCTTTTCTCGACATATCTAAACACCGAATGAAGCAGAAGGATTGAAAACCCGCTAGGCTCAAATAGGCAAGGAAAATAATTTATCTGATAAGCACATTAGGGTAAGGTTTCAAGATGAATGAGAAGTAAGTCACCAAAGAACAATTTACCCCCTAGGACCTAAAGAGCCTAGACTAAAATTTGGAAACAACTGGCTGCGACTAGGGACTTAGACATGCCAATGTCTGAGAAGGGACCCAGAGTCTCTGGTTTCGCACAACAAGACTGGCAGGAAAGACAACGGGTAGACTAAACTAAAACACACAACAAGAAAGGAAACTAAACTAAACTAGACTAAGAAAGCAGGAAAGAAGGCAGGAGAAACGCAAAGCAAACCTACCTACACTAACACTAACTTGCAGGGGTTGCCTACTTTCACTTGAGTATTTGGTAGAGCTTCAGATCCTGGCCATTGTAGGAGAATGAAAGAATCTCTCCAGAAGGATATGCCAGAATAAAGGAATTATTCTGGCTCACCTGTACAAATCTTGAATGGTCCTTTCCAAAGTGAGTCGAACTTATGATGCTTTCCTTTGGAGTCGTGCTTTCTATCCCACAATAGGACCAAGTCACCTTGCATAAACTTTCTTGGTCTGGCCTTCTTATTAAAGAATGTTTTCACTCTCCTCTGATGATCAGTGATATGGTCAACAAGCTTTTCCCGTTCTTCTTCCAACTTGGTCAGATACATGATTCGTTTCTCTAGACCATTTTGGAAAACTGGATCTTCAATTACCTACTACAGCCTACAAATGGATAACTCCAGCGGAAGTGGGAGACTAGGTTCAATTCCGTAAACCAGCTCAAAAGGGGATATCCTGATAGCTCGCTTAGGTGTTATCCTATCCGCCCATAGAGCTTCGTGCAATTTCTTGTGCCAATCCTTTTGACTCTCTGAAACTAGTTTCTTCATTATGTTAATCAGGTTCTTATTGCTTGACTTAGCCTGACCATTTCCCTGAGGGAAATAGTCAGATGAGTGACTAAGATGGATACTGTTGTTGTAGCAGAACTTTGTAATCTCTGAAGAAGAGAAATATGTGGCATTGTCCATCACTAGCTTCAACGGCACTCCAAACCTTACCAAGATATTCTCCTTGAAAAATTCACTGACCACCTTACATGTGGTTTTCTTGGTAGGCTTAGCCTCAACCCACTTGGTAAAGTAATCCGTGGTAGTTATGACATATAGGTGACCTGCAGAAGAGGGAGGATTTATTGTACCAATGAAATCAAGCCCCCATTGCTGCAAGGGACCCTCTACTACAACCGGCTTCAATGGGAAAACAACCAACTGAAGCTTACTGGAAAACATTCGGCACTTATCACACCTGGCCACCCAATTATAGGTATCTTTAAACATGTCGGGCCAGTAGTAACTCTGTCTCAAGATTTTATATGCAGTGATTGTGGACGAGAAGTGTCCACCACACACCTCATTGTGGAATGCCTAGAGAAATCTCTCTTGTTGTAGCTTGTCCACACACCTTAAGAAAGTTCCATCTATTGCCCTCTCATATAACTGGTCATCATAAATGAAATACTTGGCTGCCTTGGTCTTCAAATCTCTTCTCTATTTGTGTGTCAATCCTTCCGGGCAATCTCCATAAGTAAGAAAATAGGTGATATTGGAAAACCAGGGATCAAGAAGACTAACCATTAACACCTTCAGAGAATCCTCCTCTTGAGTTGTTTCCTAATTTTCAGCCATTATTTTACACAAGCCGTTTCCTCTGACCAACTTTGTTGGCTTGAGTTCAATATCATACTCTTGTACCTTTGCTATCTATGCACCTCTAGTATTACATCCTATATCTTGTTGTGTCAAAATGCTCTTAACATCAGAATCAGGAATATAAATAACAGAATGGGAATGTAATACAGAGAATCTAAAATTCTTCAGTGCCCTTACCACCGAATATGCATGCTTCTCCATTTGAGAATATTTCAGTTCATGATCCTTGAGCGGAGTGCTCATGAATGCAATAGGCGCCTGAATCCCTTCATTGTTCTTTTGCATCAGGATAGCAGACAATGTATGAGCTGATGCGTAGCAGTACAATATGAACTCCTTGGTATAATCCGGATGCGCCGACATAGGTGCTCTGGCTATAGCGTGCTTGATTAAATCAAAGGCCTTCTTCCCAGAGTCATTCCACTTGAAACTTTGACTACCCTTCATCATATCAATTATGCATTTCGTAATCTCAAAAAAGTCAGGAATGAAGCACCTGAGAAAGTTTACGTGCCCAAAGAACGATCTTGTTTCGGATTTTCTTGCCGGCAGGTTTAATTGCTGGATGGCCTTTAGGTGCTCAGGGTCAATTTAGATTCCTTCGTGGGAAACAATATGACCAAGCAGTCTACCTTTGGTGACACATAATACAGACTTCTTGGGATTAAGAGAGATGCCATGCTCTCTACATCTCTTTAGCACTTTCTCAAGATCTCTCAAATGATCTTCTCTCTTCTTAGAGAAGACTGTTAAATCATCCAAGTATATAACTATTATTCTCTCCCGGAGGTCTGCAAATGAAGAGTTCATTTCCCTTTGGAAGGTAGCTCCAGCATTGATAAGCCAAAAGGGCATTCTATTGTAAGCAAACGTTCCCCAAGGAGTGGTGAATGTTGTCTTATACTTATCTTCCGGGTCCACCTCGATCTGGTTGAAACTCGAGAAACCATCCAACATGGACATCATTTTGGATCCAACTACAGTTTGCAGTATATGATCCATGTTGGGAAAGGCGTAATTATCCTTTAGAGAAGCTTGTTTCATATTCTGGAAATCTACACAAATTCTGATTTCTCCGTTCTTCTTCCGGACAGGCACGATGTTGGCTATCCATGTAGAGTGATGTATGGGATAGATATTTTTCGCCTCCAACATCTTGTGAAATTATCTGAAACCTTAGGATTGTAGTTTCGTTGCTTCTGCCGGAAAGGGATAGCTTCAGGCTTGAGAGGGATCGTGTGCTTGAAGTCTCCATTTCGAAAAGTTTTGAGGTCTTCATAGCCCCAAGAAAACACATCCTTGTATTTGGAGAGTAGGCATTTAGCCTTTTCTCTTTCCTTTTTTGTGCAACAACCGCCAATATTTATCATCTTAGTTTTATATTAAGTGCCTATGTTCATTCCCTCAAAATCCCTTGAGGTATCACCTCTCCTATCCCTTTCTTTTCTAATATATGCATCGTGTCTATCAAAAATGTTTTCAAGGGAGATTATGTGTTAGAGGAATTTTGTTACCTTTTAACTGTTCTTCTCCAAGCTCCAACTCCTTCTTGTTGTCTGGAGAGAACTCCTTGCAGGTACTAGAACTTCCTTCAAAGTATTAATCACTGAACTGATCTGATCCTTCCATGAAAGCTTGTATCTTCTTGTCATTGTTGAAGACTTGCTAGATTTTCACATTATCTGGAACATTCAACCTAAAGAGAACTTCAACTTTGTATTTCTTATCTCCTATTTTTGGATGTGGGAGGAGAAGTGAAGCTGAGGTGGCCAACAAATTTGCTCTTATGTTTTGCTCTCTTGGAATAGCCTGGATTGAAAAGGCATCAAAGTCCTCTATCTCGTCCCAGACTCTGTTCCTATAATTCCACAGTCTCGCATTTTTCACTGCATACTGCGCTCAAACTTGCCTCACTATCAACTCTGCATCAACGAGTGCTTTAAGGATTTTCACCCCTCTTTGCTTCGCAGCAGCAATGCCTAACAATAGAGCCTCATATTCCGATGTGTTATTAGTGTTCTTAAACTGCAATTTATAAGAAATTTGTATCATGTCTCCTTCCGAGGGAATAAGAACTACGTTAGCTCCCGATCCTGCGGTAGCACAACTACCGTCGAACTCCAAGGTCTAGATATCCTGACTGTTAGTATTTCATCTTGATAATTGAAATTTGAAAACATGTAATTGCCGAATTCCATCTCCTGGTAGAGGATTTGTGCCTTAGGGTCATCAGACTTCATTATTGTTAATTTGGCCTTTTCCTTTGGCTCCAGCTTTATCTTCTTAGTACCCACCGTGATTATAGCATGGGACCAGTCCATCTTGATTTCTCCACCTATGTCTCTGCAAAAGCTTCTACTTAGAAGCATACCGTAGTTGGCCAGAATATTGGCTACCAGGATGGTGAGCTTCATCCTCTTTGCAGGGTGTGCGGCTAATGCAACTTGTGCATCCTTTACCTGACCTAGGAGGGGAACCTGTGTAGCATCCATTGAATAACAACAGCCAAAGGTTTTGATAAGGGTCAATCCAAGGGCTTTAGCAACGGAGGCGGGCATGACATTATCAGAAGCTCCGGAGTCAATAATATAGTTGCTTAGTTTATGACCATTTACAAATAGGGAGACATAGAACGGGTCAGGTTTTTGGCAAGGAGCAGTGGCTAAGATTGAAGAATCTTCTTCTTGAAAGAGCAAGGGAAGGACGACTTCTTCATCGTTTAAAGGACCACTATTAGGAGATTCATCACTAACAGTAGAATTTATATTAGGCTGCATTCTGGAGTTAGCATCACTTTTACAGTAATCTACAAGCTTCTGAAGTTCAGTAGGATGAGTTTTTAAATATTCTAAGGGAGACACTTGGATTCTAGCATCCTTGCAGTATTGAATTATATCAAAGGAAGACAGAGACTTACCATTTGTTTCGGACTTCGAGTGATCCTTTTTCCAAGATGAAGAAGTAGAAGATCCAGGTGCACCAGCCGAAGGACCAAGGACCAGTTGCAATATTCCAGGAAGGAATAGAGTTTCCCAGATTTTTGTCTCTCTAACTTCTTGTTGCCACTGCCATTTGAAGTCCATCCATGGTGGCAAAGCAATCACCTTCGACTTCAGAATCAGATTCATACTCCAAAAAGAAATTACCAGAGTTGCCATGGGGAGTAGAATCTTCTTCGCTTTCGAGATATTCAATAGTCAGCTTGTTGCTTGAAGCTAGCTGCCTATATATTTTGATCTCCGGATAGCTATCACCATCATGGTCAACTCTCAGATGAAAAATGCACATATTATGATTTTTAGTTGCCTCAATGGCGATCTTTTTTTGAGCAGGTGGCAACTGCAACCGTTTACCTTCATGTTGTTTTCTGGGAATTTCCTGGTAAGGCTGCTGAAAGGATTGGGTATACTTTCCCATTTTCTGCTTAAGGGCAATCATCTCATTAGACAACTTCTGAAGCATTGCCTTAGTATTTCTGGTTGCACCGGAAGTAGAGCTTGTGGAGGCACCACTCTGCATTTCTCACTTCCATTTCCCTGCAGCTATGAGGTCATCTTCTAGCTCAATTGCTAGAGTCTAAGTGGCTTGCAGGTTAGCCACATGCACTCGTTTGATTTGGAAACTTATGTTAGGAGGCATGGAACTGATAAAGAACATCTTCTGGTTGTCAGCTGTAGGCCTGCTAGCAGCGGGGATCCTGTTAGTCATCTTTTTAAACCTTGCATTAAAGTCCCTCATAGGAACACTAGATTCTTTCTTTATTTGTGTGAACTGAGTCAGAAGTGTGTGCTCGTCTTCTGTACTTTTATAGCAAGCTTCAAAGTGGTTCTTCATATCATTCCAACTAGTTATGCATCCCATAGGGAGATGTTGAAACCAGTCAGCAACATTTTCTATTAAAGTCTCTACAAACATTCTTACTGCCACGTCTTCATGTTGAGGGTTTACAATGCTGCATGCGGCGAAGAAGGCTGCAATATGCTCATCAGCGTATACTTTCCCGTCTCCATTGAACTTTGGGAAGTTCTTTCGGGAAGCTCAAGGTAAGTCGTTATTAGCTCCTAGCTGAAGAGGCCCAAAGGCATTACCCCAAGGGACAACCATTGAAACAGGGAGGATTATTAGCACAACCTGAAAATTGATGTTGGTAGAAGCAGCTAACCCATGAAGAGTAAGGGTGTTACACAGTAACGGGATAGTATTACGGATGATAGGAGGTGTAGAAGAATGGCTACGAACCTAGGAAATAGGGTATGGTGGCAAAAGAGCACCACAGATACCTAGAAAGAAAGGATCCGACGTTGGTTCTTCCTCTTCTGAGAGGGTCTTCTAACAAAGGAAACTTAGCCTTCTTCAATTCTTTAAACACAGGATCTTTATGTCCTTCTCTCCGGACACTTCGGATATACTTGGGATCCAGAGCTACTGAACTTGTTTACTGCGGTTGCGCAACTCCCAAACTTCTTTCCTATAACACTTCCTCCCAATACTCAATGTTGGCTTCTTCTCTTTCTAGCACAAAGCTGATTCTTCTATATTGGTCAAGGGATTTTTGGCTTTTCCAGGCAAGGATATTTAACTGGTTTATAATGTCATCTTGCTCATCCTGGATGTGAAGATTAGGTTGCTCTAGTGGGACTTGTGCCTCGTGAGGCAACACCATTTCTCCTTAAGAGTGATATGCATAATGTAACATTAGGATTGCCAAACGGATAAGTTCTAAGTCACTTAGTAGAGCCACAGACATACTTACTAAGCAAGCTTAGGAATATTATGAGTTCTCCCCAGTAGAGTCGCCAAAAACTGTTGGTTTACATTTTGTCTACTTTAAATTTGATTTATATAATGACTCTTGAAAATATACAATGATGACTTACGTAGAACAAAAAGTAACCACAGACCGGGTCAGTGGTAGGAATCTATCAGTGACCCCTGAATTGAAAGGTACAATATCCCTTATGTGAAAGATATGCAATGAATTTTGTCTTTCGGTTTTTAGGTGTATGCTCTTAACCGAAGAGCAAAAGAGGTTTAACCAAGTTGCTTAAAGCTTCAAAAAACTCAGGCAATGAATGGGGACCTACTCAATGACATACAATCTGAAATGCAAATTGTTATGCAGTGCGGGATGAATGCAAACTACCATCTACCAGTAGAGATGAAGAAAGAAGGTGTAACAATGCAATTCCCGGATTACTAAGATTGTGAAACTTCGACAATACCCAGATTATCTTGATCTCATTCTCTATTAACCCTCTTCCCAATCCCTTATGCAAGAATTAATCTATTGAACTAAGATGTGCAATGAAAAGAAATCCGAGCGCTTATGCTGAAGACAGTAAACATACAATCCAATGAATGAAAATAACAAAACCCGGTTCATTAATATTCATTAAATTTCTAGTATTAGCATCCTCATTCAAAACATCACACAACTAATTAAGATGAACAACAAAAATCATTTCAAACTCAGAGTCGCACACAGTAGTCCCAGCTACAAGGGTTCACCCAAACTAATTTTTGCCAATCTATTTACTTTACAAAAATTTACATTTATAGGTCTTCTAAAAAATGAACAGTTACAATAATGATTGCCTCTTTATAATATTCCGAGAGGAACATTCTAATAATAAACTTGGTCGGTTACAAAAACTGACATGGTTGATAAAATGCCCAAAATGGTTACAATATACAAAAATTGGGAAGACGACAAAGGTCAACAGGTTCTATGCTTGCTTCTGTGTAACGAATTTTCCTCTGTAAGCCTTCATTGCATCTGTTACCTCGCCCAATTTCTGAGCATCTGGAATGATTACATTGTCAGCTCAGATCATCCAAAAATCATGCATCTCTGTCAGTTCGTCCAACCTGGCAACCCGGGATTGGAGCTTCTCCGATTCCTTTTTGATCACTACATCTATCGCGGAGAGCTCACTGATCCTTGACACTTGGAAGCTAGCTGGATCCACAATCTCATCTATGAAAGAAAGAAACTTAGCTTTCATTCGCTCTATATTCACCAACTTGTCACTCCCAGAAACTTAAGATTCCGTGTGCAGAACTTTCAAAAACTCAAATAGTTTGTCCATCTCCCTTTGCACTAACTCAATCACAGTCTTGAGTTCATTCGCTGTGCTTGATCTCTCAATCACGAACTCCAGAAACTGCCTCCAATGAAACAATGGCTCCTGCCTGGTCTTAAGGATGCCATTGGAGATTGCAACACTAGTCTTCATATCAATCACATCCTGCAAGGTGGCTAGTTGCTCTGTCAATCCAGTGAATGAATTGTAAATGGTCACCTATTGCTTTGATGTTGTATCCTTCAACTTGTTTGCATCAAGTAGAAGGTTCCCCAAATTCTCGATGACAATGGGGCCTTGAACCTTCATCGCCTCTATCCATGCTCTTCTAATTTGACCAAACTATCTTTCTTGCTGCAGCTTCAGTAGCAAGTTCTTATTTTCTTCCGCATTGGGGTCAAATTGAGAAGATGAAATACTGCCAAGAGCAGATTTAATATACTCAATTAGCTCCTTATTTGCGGACTTGAGGATTTTCTTTTACGCTCGGAGTTCTTCTAACTTGTCCTCAATTTGCTCATTGGTGGTTTTCCAGATGTTCACCATTGAGTCATGCACCAACACTCCTAGGTCCACAGTTCTTATCTGGAAATCATGAGCTGAAAGTTCATGAAACTTTCCTTCTTTCTGTGGCTCTGCTATTTCCATTAACATATGCTCGATTGTGGAATCATGGGAAAGGGCCGCCATAGACTTTTGCTTCTTCGCCTTCTTCACCGGTGGCCTTGGTGAGATTGCCTTAAGGATCAGGTCCTTTGAAGAAATGGCTTCCTCATGCCGTTTCTTCTTCTTCTCAATGGTTTCTTCCAACCATGAGTTTGTGGATAACACCTTTATTACAGACTGAAGAGCTGCAGGATCAAACAACTTCCGGGCTACTGGAGGAGTCTGCTTGTCTTGAGATGGAACATGGAAGGAGGCAACCTTAGTCACCGAAAGGGCCAAAGTGTTTGCCGGCTGAGAGGAGTCCTGACCATCCATTGGGTTTGTGTCATCCAAGGTGATGACTGGAATTGGTGAGGGAGGCTTGGTCACAGACACCTCTTGTTCTTTCTTCTTTTCATTTTCCTTATCTTCTTTCTTCTCCTCTACGTTTCTAATGTTCGGGAGTGAACCACCTCCGTAGGTCAGAGTGATAGGGACATTCTATTTCGAAGGCTGGTCACCGCCTTGCCCTGCGGGTTTCGTTGCACCTACTGAAACTGATGGCGCCACAGAAGAATTGGCTGTTGAAGTTGATTTCTCAGTGCCTGAAGTCGTTCCTCTATATGAACTTGCGCCAGTAGTTCTTTTCGGTCGCGCTCTGGTCCATTCCACCTACTTGTCGGTTCTCTTGATAATGGCTCTCATGAGAAGCTCCAATGAATCAAGCACTGGACCAATTGGTGGAGAGGAAGAAATGGGAAACACCTTGATCTGGTCGTAGGATGAAGGATGCATGAAGAGGCCATCATCTAAAAGATCAGATACATCAACAACATTATTATATTTTAATTTCATCCAAAGTTAAATGGGACCACAAATTCTCCCGTGTCTGATACTCATTAAAACATTCGGCCCAGAAATCCTCAATATCTGGGACATGTCTGTAGGCATGTCTGAGCTTCAAGTGATCTCTAAAAAAACCCATAGGATCATATTGAGGCCTAAGAACCTCATAATCAAGTAGCTTGATCTTATCCTCAAAGCTCTTTACCAAATTCTGGGCATCAAATCTAGATGCATAGGATTATGGACCAATAACCACGGGGAAAGGAATTCCTGTGATCTTCTTCACATTTGAACATAGAATGTTCACTTCCAATATCTGCCGGCAAAGCTCCACCAAGACCACCTTATCTTCAGGATATCGGGGCAATCTCTTAGGAAATTCGGAGAAGGCTCCTATCCGAAGATAAGAGAAACTCGGGAATTGGATTAAAGAACATCCATACTGGCTGATTGCCGAGATGGCCTCTGGCGAGAATCTTCTTTTTGGGCAACCTTGAAGTTCCCGACATATTCTCATTGTGAATGCATCGTTCACAGCAGTATATTCCTAAAATTTTTGATGCAATTGCAGATTCGGATAGAACTCATATATTTTGGTGTTGTTGTTGAAATTATGGATTGCTGGTAAGCCGGGCCATAGGTGCTGAGTCGCTAGAGCATAGATCATGTATGAAGACATGTAGAACTATTTGAATCCCTGACAAGAACTCAACCAGGATGCTAGCTTCTCACACAGGATTTATGCCTAGTCAATGAACATATTTTCTGCTCAGATGGCTTGAAGAAGGAAGAAATTATGTTCAACGAGATCCAGGATCTCAGGTTTTCCATCCAATCTGGTCAGCAGGGCCAGAATATCTACAATTTCCCTCTTTAGGGTTGTTCCGAAGAGAGTCTTCGACATCTTACTTTTCTTTGATCGAGGGGTCTGGAACCAGGTCCTCTACATGTCTTCCCTCCTTAGAGTCTTCTTTTCATTAAACATAGACGCAGATGAACCGAAGTCGATGTCGCAATACACATCTTTTGCTAGAATGCCGAAAGCGGATTGGATTAGGGTTTTATCAATCGACAACAAAAATAGACTGATTCGGGAACAAGATTTGCTTTGTCACCGGTTTGTATTTCTCTATACATTCTCTAACAAGCTCAGGAGCTTGGACTGCCATTGGAAACCCTGCAACTTCTACCAGACCACTGTCCTTGAGCTTCTGTGTAATAGGGTGAATTGGATGAGAATTCAATCTTCTGTGTAAATCTCCGAGTTCAAAGAATCTTAGAGATGTGTCTGAAACTTCTTTCATTTCACTCTCAAGACCAATTAATCTGTCGTAAGCAGAAGCCTTAACTGCCATTTACTATAAAACTAAGAACGTGAGTGAAGATAAATGGCCTGCTATACAAATACGGTGATTAGCAAATGATGGCGAATGCCGAAGAAATAGCCCCTAAGATCTGAATGTTGGCGCCACATAAATGACATTAAGGTGACCTAACGGACGCAATGACATGATTAGCATTAAATTTTTATAATCAACGGTTATTCGAACTTCCCGTTTCAGAGAACATAACGACCTCAAAATCTGAAAGCTTACACTTAACTCTATGTTCATTAGCCACTTACCGAAACAAAGCCTTAGTCTTGTGAAAAAAGAACATACTTTACTTCCGATGCTGAAATGAATAAACATTAGACCATTTTACCTTGTGTGGGAAAATAACATAAGAGAATACTTTTCCCGTAATCCTGTTTCCTTTATTTCGGAAAAGTATCCCGACGGCTTCACCTTTTATCCTTTTCGCACTTAAACAACTTCTTTTCCGTCGGGAGCACTTAACCTCTTATTTTCTCTTTTCACTTGTGTCGGTGTTGCACCTTTGAGACCAACTTTTCCGGACGCTACATGATCACCACCACTACTTCGCAACTTGAAATCTCTGAGAGTTGAAAAACTCTTTTTACAAACAAAAGCTTTATGAATCGCATATGTAAATCACATGTTTACCTTTTGAAAAAACACATTGAGCATTACAGATCTGAGGGTGACTACTTCTCATTCGGAAGACGCTATGACACCCCTTTTCCCGACATACCTAAACACTGAATGAAGCAGAAGGATTGAAAACGCACTAGGCTCAAATAGGCAAGGAAAATAATTTATCTGATAAGCACATTAGGGGAAGGTTTCAAGATGAATGAGAAGTAAGTCACCAAAGAACAATTTACCCCCTAGGACCTAAAGACCCTAGACTAAAATTTGGCAACAGATACCTTCATCATATCTAGGATCAAATTTTCGTAAATCTTCATCTCTTTTGATATAACATTTGCTTCCAAAATTTCTAAAATATATCACGGTAGGAACATGACCATACCATAGCTCATAAGGAGTCTTACTAGTGCCTTGATTGATTTGAACTCGGTTCAATGTATAAATTACAGTACTAACAACTTCTCTCCAATAGACTTGTAGTACATTTCCCTAAATCATCATTGTCCTTGTAGTCTCTAGGATAGTTTTGTTTCTTTTCTTTGCAATACCTTTCTGCTGTGGGTTCGACAGTGCGAACATTTGTCTATTTATCCCATGCTCTTAAAAAATGCATTAAATTCACTAGATGTAAATTCACCACCTTTTTTGAATCTCAGACATTTAAGCTTCATACCTCTCTTTGTCTCAACCATAGCCTTGAAAATATTGAAACTATCTAAAGCTTCTAATTTCTCCTTTAAAAATGTAACTCACATCATCCTGTAATAATCATCAATGAATATTATGAAATACCTATCTCCATAATTGCTTCTAGTTCTAGCAGGGCCACACAAATCAGTATGCGCAAGATCTAACAATCCACTTGAAGAATGATTTTTTCTTTTGAAAGTAGATTTAGTGAGCTTGCCCAACTGACATTCTTTACGCATCGCATTAGCAGGCTTCAATAATTTAGGTAAATCTCTCACTACTTTTGTAGTACTTATCTTCACAATGTTATCAAAGTTCACATGACAAAATATTTTGTTCCATAACCAATTGTCATCAATTTGAGAAATAAAACATCTATTCTCTGCACTATTCAAATGAAAGACATTACCTTTGGTCTTCACTCCTGATGCAATCTCAACACCCGAACTTCCCAAGATTCTACATTTTCCATTCTTGAATTCTAGATCATAACCTTTGTTAACAAGTTGTCCAATACTCAAACAATTATGCTTTAAACCTTCAACATATAAAAAATCATCAATATTATTCTTACCATCAAGTGTAATGGAACCTTTGTCCCTGATCACACAAGGAGTGTCATCACCAAACCGAACAACACCACCATAATACCTTTCCAACTTCACAAATTTTCTCTTATCTCCAGTCATATGATGTGAACATCCATTGTCTATCACCCATACATCTTTCTTCTCAACATGTGTAGCTAAGGCTCTTTCCTCATTTATGAAACTAGGGACCTCTTCTTTGATAGCAATAAACACAATCTCATCTTCACTCTTTTTAGATTCATCATCAGCCACACCTTCATTAGCAACATAATAATATTTCTTCTGATATCTAGGTATAAATTTACTAGGCTTATGCTTTGGTACTCTCTCAAGGCATCTTGAAGCAATATGACCTATCTTGTTACAAGAAAAAACATTTCAAAGGTAACTTTTCTTCATACTTTGCACCATCTTTAGGAAATCTCTTGACAATAAGGGCTTCAAGTTCCTCAAGCTTTCTTTCTTTTTCTTCTATCTCTTCTAACTCCTTAGCATATCTAGATATACTCTTAGAAGAATTTTCTCCATAATCATATATTTGCTTATCTTTAGAAACAATAGCTTTGAATGCAGTTTCAACTTTAGGAAGGGAATCACAAAATTCACTCATCTCAAAGGCAGATAACTTACCAACCAGTGCATCTCTTGTTACGTCACCATTCGAATCTCTTCAATAGATGCAACCTTGTGTTTGTAAGCAGGAAGAAGGGATCAAAGCACCTTAGAAACGATCTAATCCTCTACCAATATTCCACCAGCACATATAATTCCACAAACAAGCTCATTCACCTTTTGTATGTAATACGTTATGTTCTCATCTTATCTCATCTTCAATGATTCAAATTTCCCTCTCAAGCTCTGCAACTTGTCTTGCTTCACACATGCATATCCTTCATGCAGAGTCTCCAGGTTTGTCCAGACCTCACGTGCAGTTTCCAATTCCATAACATTTGTGTACTCTGTATCAGACAAGGCGCTTATCAATGCTTCCTTATCTCTGATGTTGTATTTGAATTTCTTCTTCTCATCAACAAAACCAGTAGAAAGATCTGTAGGAGGATTGTAAGATTTCTCAGTGATATTTCGGTAGTCTTCTCCAATGTATCTCAAGTGAGTCTTCATGCATCCTTTCCATATTGAATAGTTAGTACCTTCAAATCTTAGACCATCGTTCTTAAAAGCAACCATCCCAAATCTCCTCAAGTGATCAAGCTTCCAAAAGAGGACTTAGCTCTGATACCAATTGATAGAAACAAGGCAATGCACACAACTGAGAGGAGGGGGGGGGCGGTTAAAAAAGTTGTCCCAAATCTCAAAACCTTAAGAAAATCTCAACCTTAAATCTCAGATCTAAATGATGAACATTTTAAAAAAGATCACAACACATCAATCTCCATAACACCAAGTTTTTTACGTGGAAACCCGGTTAAGGGAAAAACTATGGTGGGGATCAAAACACCAAGATGATGTACTCTATTAGAAGCATTATACTCGGTTAAAGTTATTACAAGGGGAATGCACATGAATTCAGACACACTGCCAAGAGCTCGCCGCTCAAATAAAAAAATGGTTGCAACCCTATGGAAGGATCATTGCCTTACAACAATCATAGACTATAATCCGCAAATCATGAACCGATCGTTAGCATCTTCATTATGCCTATACAGTTCCAATGAAGTACATAATACATCAGAGCGCTGCCTCAATTGCAAATTCCACTCATACCTCGTTGCTCAGTATCTCATACACCCATACACATTCACCCACATGATTCGAACAACAAAAGGATATTACATATATATAATTCATTAACCTTAATTCCTCAAGGTCAAACAAACCTAATTACAAATATTTAATCAAATACAATGCAATATTCAATGTGATCCAAATATTTTCGACTAAGACACTCTAATGATCCAAATCTTCATCCTCGAATGCAGTACACCACCTAATATCACACCTCGACGTCCGCAACATGCTACACCACCATGTCAACCAAGAGCAATGAAGAACACCAACACGCCTTAGGAAAAATCACCAAATGCGATCACACCAATCAATGGATCCAACAACATGAATAGAACATGATCTAGAAACATCCGCAAGCACCATGAAATGCCATAGTAATTGCCAAAACAAACTCTGTCTCAGAATTCAACATCAACTCTACACTATTAATTAGGAACACCAACAGGAACCTCTATCACTCAAGAAATATAGCTTGCGATCCTTCAAATCATGAACTAGATGAGATGAGGACACACATCCATGTCCTAAACACACCATCAGGTCAGCAACCAAAAATATTGAGTAACCAATCCACACCGAACCCAAAACTCTTACACTGTCTCTTCTTGAACAACCAAAATACAAGTCTCTGATCAAACATGCATAACTCACTCAAATCATATTGTTAACCTCTGTAAATTGACATAATTCAACTATAGACATCCCTAGAACCATTTGTACGATCACAACATATGATCTTCAATACAGTAGCAATACCGAACCAATCATCTCATTGAACATCACAGGAACACCGCATGAACACTATCTCAAACAATAGAAATATGTTGACATAAATGACAAAACATCAATGTTAGCACATATATGCATGATATTCCAACATAAATGATAGCAACTATATATTATCGAGTCTATCCCTTAAACCCATCAAATATTTCCTCGTGTAGCCCAATAAATTTCAATAAGAATTCTATTTTTTGAAAATGAAAGTATTCACCACGATGACCAATACAAAAAAATTGCGATTGAAAATAATCGTGGATAAGAATAATTTTTAAAAAAAAAAAATGAGAGATTTGAATAGAAATTAATTTTTTTTCAAGAAAATGAAAGATTCGTCAATATTTTATATCATTTTTTGGAGGGATGTTTCTTAAAGTTATCCCTGATCCTGCCTACTTCTTTTTATGCACCACTATACACATTCTTATCATCTTCTAGTGTGAACATGTTATTGTAAATGAATTTGAGTGTGATATGAAGAGTAGAAGGGGATTCTTACATAGCATGAATCCACAGTCTACCAAAAAGAAGATTATATGTGAGAGTATCAAGCATAACATGGATAAGTTTGGGTAGAATCAAATTACCTACTTTAGTAGTCAATATAATTATACTTAGCAACTATCTACCAACATTATTAAACCAAAGAGAGATCCACAGAGAGAGGCGGGGGAAGGACACCCACATTGATTTGATGCAACAAGTTTATGCTACAAAAACTAAGACGTGATCCATTATCAACTAAGGTATCTCTTATGTCAATGTCATTGATAAGCACAATAATCACGCAGGGTGTTAAACACTATTGCGAGAGAGGGGGGGAGTGAGTCAACATATATAAAAATTAATCACTTTTTATCCATTAATTCCATTTAACACGTACAAAATTAAATAACATAAACATAACATGTAACACATAAGAACACCAAGATTTTTACATGGAAACCCAATGTGGTAAAAACCACGGTGAGAACTATCTCACTATATGAAAACTGCTCAAGGCCAAGGAAGCTCAATGCTCCTAAGATTTAGGCTCACTAACCAAGGAGCTCTTTTCTTTAGAATGACTTGCAAGCTAAGGCACACAACCTTAGGGCAAGATACTTTGGATTTGCAGACTAAAGATCACTTCTTTAGTGCACGATGGAGGGATGTTTCTTAAAGTTATCCTTGATCCCGCCTACTTCTTTTTATGCACCACTATACACATTCTTATCATCTTCTAGTGTGTACATGTTATTGTAAATGAATTTGAGTGTGATATGAAGAGTAGGAGGGGATTCTTACATAGCATGAATCCACAGTCTACCAAAAAGAAGATTATATGTGAGAGTATCAAGCATAACATAGATAAGTTTGGGTAGAATCAAATTACCTACTTTAGTAGTCAATATAATTATACTTAGCAACTATCTACCAACATTATTAAAGCCAAAGAGAGAGCCAGAGAGAGAGAGGTGGGGGAAGGAAACCCACATTGATTTGATGCAACAGGTTTATGCTACAAAAATTAAGACATGATCCATTATCAACTAAGGTATCTCTTATGTCAATGTCATTGATAAGCACAATAATCACGCAGGGTGTTAAACACTATTGCGAGAGAGGGGGGGAGCGAGTCAACATATATAAAAAATTAATCACTTTTTATCCATTAATTCCATTTAACACATGTAGAAAAGTAAATAACATAAACATAACATGTAACACATAAGAACACCAAGATTTTTACATGGAAACCCAATGTGGTAAAAACCACGGTGAGAACTATCTCACTATATGAAAACTGCTCAAGGCCAAGGAAGCTCAATGCTCCTAAGATTTAGGCTCACTAACCAAGGAGCTCATTTCTTTAGAATGACTTGCAAGCTAAGGCACACAACCTTAGGTCAAGATACTTTGGATTTGGATACTGAAGATCACTTCTTTAGTGCACGATGCAATATTATTTATTTACAAAGAAAAATGTTTGTTGAACCCTAAACAAAACACATCCTCTGAAATGTTGGTTATAGTTTTCTTTTCTAAACATCATAAATGACTTCATTACTAGTCATTGGCACTTGAGGACCTCTTTAATTACATGACACACCATGCTCCGCCACTTATACAACTCATACAACCCACACAAAGATCTGATCATTATAAATTACATCAATCAGGTCGACATAATTCAATGAAACATGTAGAACATAAATAGTCGACCCAAAATACTCTCTCCAATGTATTTTAGAAGGAAATAAATATGTGAAGCATCATGTCATGTCGACACATTATCCTATTAAAAGTAAATCTAATGGACTATAACTGATTGAATGTTTGAAGATGATAAGTTGATGATCACCGAGTTGTAGAAAGTAAATGCAAGACATTAAATCAATTAATGTATTGAATTTTCATTGATGTCAACTACATATAATTTGATTGGTCATATACATATTGTCATAGACTTCAAGAAACCAAAGAGATAAAGTTTATGTTATCGGTAAACATAAAAAGCCAGTGTACACCGAGTGACAATAAACACTGACGAACAGTGCACACTAATGGACAAAGAACTCCGAGCAGTCACAATGAATACTGAGCACTGCAACATCGAGCATAACTAAAGTGGTCACCGAGCAGAATTGAAGTTGATGCACGAGGACAATTGGAGTCAATGACCGAGCTAACTGAAGATCATTCACCGATCAGAACTGGAGTTAGGAAAGGACAAAGCACTTAGCTGGCAGGAGCTATATTTAGAATTAACTGATTGATTGCTTTATTTTCATCGACCAGTTAAACTAAGGATAAGAAGAAGATTTAAAGCTAGTTTTATTCCCAGTTGTCAAGGAGAAATCTATGAAATAAAACTAAAGCAAATCTTTAAAGATTAAAGCAATGCATGGCGAGATTTGCGGATCAAGAAGAAATCTATGTCAAGAACAAGGAAGACAAGGAGATTGAACGGTGAAATCATGTCTATATAAAGAGACAAGTAATTCATTATGAAATGGAGGAATTCTAAATAGAATTCTGGTGAAGATAGAAGTCTTCATGTAGATCTGATCATACAAGCTGAAGAATAGAGCCAAGAATTCTGTAGACACCAAGCAACAAAGGACACAATATTCACCGAGTAGAAAAGAAGAAAGAGGGGAGCAAAGGAATTGAAGAGAACATTGATCAGAGAGGTATTATGGACTAACAATAGATCTGAAAATCTGCAAGTTAAAGTTGTATTATTGAACATATCATTTACTGTTTTAGTTTAACCATTGATTCAGAAAATCTCTTAACTGAGTGGGATTTAACCATCCTTATTGTATTGAGATACTCAAGAGTATCAAAAGGTTTTCATGTTGACAACATAGTGAATGCTAGGTCAAATGATAAATTGTTAGTTTTGAATCCTATAACAAGGTCGCACTTAACAGTGTGTTTATAACCTTTAACAGGGTTGGCTCTTCACCGAGCTCACTTCAGTTAGTGAAAATTTTGGGTTACCGTCCCAAGTGGTTTTTCCCTTAACATAGTTTCCACGTTAAAAATACACGTGTCAAATGTTTATGTGGTTCATTACTTTGATGTTTTTCTTTACACATTACTAAAACATGATTGGTCGGTAAACACTAAGTTTATTTACTGCTATTCGGTAAAGGCTAGAAAAAGATAAATAGTATATTCACCGAGCAATATATATATATGTTAGATTTACACAAGGCAGACATCTTGTAGGACTGAAAGATAACTGAAGGTATTATATTTATGATATCAGTTTTGGTTGGATTATTGGATTAATTTTTTAGGCCACTGATTCACCCCTTCTCTCAGTTATTCTAAGAATTGGTATCAGAGCTAGTGTGCTTGGAAGAGATTTTAAAGACTCAAGCTAAAGATCACAAGATGAGTAAAAGGGATGTGCCCAAGTTGAACAAAGACAACTTTACATCATGGCAAAGCAGGATAAGACTCCATCTATCAGGTATTGGAAATGATGTCACACAATACTTGGATACTAAATATGCTGCACCAACAGGACCTCTAACTGTTGATCAATTGAGAGACAAACATGAACACAACTCTATGATGATAGAACTTGCTTCTTCACTATCTGATGATGAATTTGAAGATGTCGAATCATGCACCACTACAAAGCAAATGTGGGACAAACTCAAGCTAGTACATGGAGGAGATACAAATGTGCTAAGAGCCAAGGCTGAAATCCAAAGAGGAAAATGTGATGATCTAAGAATGAAAGAAGGAGAGAACATCACTCAGTATAGTAGTAGAATAAAATAAGTTGTTAATGTTATCTAAGGAGTAGGAGGTGTACTTGAGGAAGAAACAATGGTAAGTAAAATTTTGAGAACCTTACTGTCTGTTTATGCTATTAGAGTATCTACAATTCAATAAACGAGAGCAGTAGCAAATAACAGTGTTACTTTTGATAGTTTGATTTGTAGGCTTATTTCATTTGAGATGAATAACTATGATAATAGTGTCTTACAAACTATTGAGTCTGCATTCAAATATTCTCTGAAAATAAGTAAATCAAGTCATAAACACACTATGAGAAATGATAGTGAAAGTGATAGTGATGAAGAAGAACTTGATGAAATTGAAGCACTAATGGCTAGAAGATTGCAAAGAGGCAAAGGAATATACAAAGGTGAATTACCATTGGTTTATTTTAATTGCAAATAAATTGGACACTTTGCTACTAGATGCCCTAACAAGAGAAAGGATGAAAGAAAAAATGACAGATCTTATGAAAATAAGTTTGACAGAAGTGATGACCGAGACTACAGAAGCAACTGACACTCTGGAAGAAGAGATAACCGAGACTATAAGGACAAAGGAAAGAAGGCTTGTTACCTGGTTGAGAACAAAGATGAAAATAATGACACCGAATCTGATGAAGATATTGAGGTAGTATTTGTTGCTATGAAGGATGATTCAGACAAAGAAGAAAGGTATGTTGAAACTGCACTCATATCTACGGTTAGCAAAAATGATGTCTGGATTATTGATAGTGGTTGTACTTACCACATGACCGGAGATAAGGAAAAGTTTGAAACTTTTGAATATCATAATGGTGGATCAGTTAGGATGGGTAATGACTCACCTTGTCTAGTTGAAGGTAAAGGAAATATCATGTTGAATAATCTAATCAGATGTGAAAATGCATATTGGGTGAAAGGACTTAACTATAATATATTGAGTCTTTCACAGCTGAATAACATAGGTCACCGAGTTGCATTTGATAACAAAAAGGAAAAGATCTATAATGGAACAGGAAGTTTGATCAGTACTGGTGAACAAACAAAAGGTAACCTATTATATCTTGATGATATTAAGACCACTTGTTTATTGGTTAGAAATGAAGATATTTGGTTGTGGCATAAAAGGTTATATCATGTGAATTTTGACAACATGGTTAGGATAAGAAAGAAAATAAATGTAAGAGGCTTACCGAGCATGTCAAAACCCGACCATGTCATGTGTAAGAATTGTCAAAAAGGTAAAATGACAAAGTCTAGTTTCAAGAGAAAAAACTACACGTCTAATGCTATTCTTGAATTAGTCCATACTGACTTATGTGGACCAATGAGAACAAAAATCTATTTTGGTGATAGATACTTCATTCTATTTGTTGATGATTATTCTAAAATGGTGACTGTTATGTCTTAAAAGAGAAATCTAAAGTATTTAAGATGTTCAAATGGTATAGAGCTACACTTGAAAATAAAAGTGGAAAATAACTGAAATGTTTAAGATCAAATAGAGGAGGAGAATTTATTTCTGATGAATTCACTAACTTTTGTAATGAACATGGAATTACAAGACAGGTTTCTGCACCAAGAACACCATGGAAAAATGATATATTTGAAAGGAGAAATAGATCAATTGTTGATTGTGACAGAACATTGATGATTGAAAAAGACATCACACAAACATTTTGGAGAGAAGTTGTAAGTATTGCTGTCTATACATTAAACCGAGTTCAATTGAAGAAAGACACAAATAAGACACCTTATGAGCTACGGTATGGATACACACCAAATGTGAGTTACTTTAGAAGTTTTGGAAGTCAATGTAATATATTGAAAGATGATAGAAATGGAAAGCTTGACTCTAAAAGTGACGAAGGAATATTTCTAGGATATTCTACCAAAAGCAAAGCTTATAAATATCTTAACAAATCTTCTAACAAAATCATTGAAAGTGTAAATGTTACAATGGATGAATTTGCTGAGAAAAATGATGAGAAAAGAAGAAAGGAACTGGAAGATTACAACAGATTTGTCTATAGTGAAGAACCTAACACTCTGCCCGTGCAATAGTGTATCGCTATCGAGCGACAGAACAATGCAACTGAGCAACAGGCTGCACACACCGAGAATAAGGAAAATGCTCACAATCCTGAACCAAGGGATGATGAAGATCAAAATGAAGGTCAAAATGATGATCAAAATGATGAACATAGATCTGAACCTATACTTGCTAAGTATGTCAGAAGACACCATCCACAGGACCAGATAATTGGAGACAAAAGAGCTGGAATGAGAGCAAGAAGTAAGTCACTAAACACTAGATGTTTGATTTGTGATTGAGCCTAAATCTGTTAATACTGTACTTGAAAATAAAGAATGGGTCAGTGAAATGAATGAAGAGATTGAACAAATTGAGAAGAACAAAACATGGAAATTAGTACCTACACTGAGTGATAAAAATGTCATTGGTACCAAATGGATATTCAGAAACAAACTGAATGAGAATGGAGAAGTCACAAGGAACAAATCAAGACTGGTATGCAAAGGGTATGCATAAGAAGAAGGTATTCACTATGGAGAAATCTTTGCACCCATTGTTAGACTAGGAGTAAGAATTCTACTTGCTTATGCTGCTTTCAAAGGATTCAAAGTATACCAAATGGATGTAAAATTTGCATTTTTGAATGGAATACTAGAAGAAGAGGTATACATTGAACAACCTGAAGGGTTTGTTGATCCTAACAAAAGGAACATGTTTTGTAGACTACACAAAGCCTTGTATGGATTGAAACAAGCATTGAGAGCATGGTATGAAAGAATTCACTCTTATCTCATTAGTATTGAATTTCTAAGAACAAGTGATAACAGTAATGTGTATTTGGAAGGAGATATAGATGATAAGATTTTGATTGCTAAGATATTTGTTGATGATATCATATTTGGAGGTAATGATATGTTGTGCAAGTCATTTTCTGATGAAATGAGCAAAGAGTTTGAGATGTCAATGTTTGGAGAGATCAAATTTTTTCTTGGTCTACAAATTCTACAACAGGATGCAGGCATATACATCACACAATCCAAATACATCAAAGAAGTTATGAAGATATTCAAAATGGAGGACTCCAAACCAGCTAGAACACCTATGTCAACTAGATGCAAATTGACAAAGGAAGACAAGACAACTGAGGCAAATCAGACCTTATACAAATCTATGAATGGAAAACTAATGTATTGTGTACACACAAGACCAGATGTAGCATATGCAATTGGTATAGTTGCAAGATTCTCTGCTAATCCCAAAGAATCACACGTGGCTGATGTTAAAAGAATTCTGAGATATCTAAAGAATACCGAAGACTATGATTTCTGGTATAATAAAGAAGACAAATTTGAGCTACAAGTTGAGATGCTGATTGGGATGGAAACATAAATGATAGAAAGAGCACAACAGGAGGAGCATTCTTTATGGGTGACGGACTTGTCACATGGATAAGTAAAAAGAAAGGATGCATATCTCAACCAATTGCAGAAGTAGAATAAAATGTGGCTGCTGGTGCAAATTGGTCTAACATTGCATGGATCAAGAAATTACTGAAAGGTATGAATATAGAAATTCTTGACCCAGTGATTATCTATTGTGATAATACAAGTGCTATCAACATTTCAAAGAACCCTATGATGCATGCTAAGAAAAAGCAGATAGCTATTACATATCATTACTTAAGGGAACAAGTACAAGAGAAATAAGTGATACTGGAATATGTACAATCCAAAGAACAATTAGTAGACATTCACAAAGTCATTCCCAAAATTTACATTTGAGTACCTGAGGAAGAGACTAGGGGCCTGACCCTTGTCTACTGGTCACTAAGATGACTAGGAGGTTGCATCATCCTACTCATTAGCATAAGATCAATCATGTTTATGCAATCAAAGATATGGACTGCAATGATATATTAGTACAAGAAGGTACACTAGAGATATTATTGGCTACTACAAAGCTGTATTGCTGATGGAAAGGAGATTCAATGATATATTTATGTTTGGCATTGCTGTCAAAGGGAGAGGAATATATCCATATGAAATATCTATCATAATCATCCAAAGAGAGAGAAGAGAAATATCCATCAGGGAGAGGAACAGTCAAAGGGAGAGTAAAACATCAGAGAAAGAAGATGATTCTACAAAGAGAGAGAAAGATTCAAAGAAACAACCATCCATCCAAGGGAGAGAATTGGAGAAAAGTTGACACTACATATCTATCCAGATGAGGGATAAGAGATTCTACAAAAAAGGGAGAGACAGAAGAAGAAGACATAATTGCTACACCTATCCATTGAAGGGAATGAAGGAATGCACTCTGCAAGAATCAAATCTAAGCTAGAAGAGCTTACTGAGAGTCAGATATTTGTATTGGTTATAGAACAATATGTTTGGTATGTTATGACATATTTCATATTGTGTTGATAATATGTTTCCATCAATGCCAAAGGGAGAGATTGATGAACTATAACTAATTGAATGTTTGAAGATGATAAGTTGATGATCACCGAGTTGCAAAAAGTAAATTCAAGACATTAAATCAGTTAATGTATTGTATTGTCATTGATGTCAACTGGATATAATCTGATTGGTCATATACATATTGTCATAGAATTCAAGAAACCGAAGAGATAAAGTTTATGTTATCGGTAAACATAAAAAGCCAGTGTACACAGTAAACACCGACGAATAGTGCACACCGACGAACAGAGAATCCCGATCAGTCATAGTGTATACCGAGCACCGCAACACCGAGCATAACTGAAGTGGTCATCGAGCAGAATTGAAGTTGATTCCTGAGGACAACTGGAGTCAATGACCGAGCTAACTGAAGATCATTCACCGATCAGAACTGGAGTTAGGAAATGACAAAACACTTAGTTGGCATGAGCTATATTTAGAGTTAACTGATTGATTGCTTTATTTTCATCAACCAGTTAAACTAAGGATAAGAATAAGATTTAAAGCTAGTTTTATTCCCAGTTGTCAAGGAGAAATCTACGGAATAAAACTAAAGCAAATCTTTAAAGATTAAAGCAATGCATGGCAAGATTTGCGGATCAAGAAGCAATCTATGCCAAGAACAAGGAAGACAAGAAGATTGAACGGTGAAATCATGTCTATATAAAGAGACAAGTAATTCATTATGAAATGGAGGAATGCTGAATAGAATTCTGGTGAAGGTAGAAGTCTTTATGCAGATCTAATCATACAGGATAAAGAACAGAGCCAATAGTTCTGCAGACACCAAGCAATAAAGGACACATCATTCACCGAGCAGGAAAGAAGAAAGAGGGAAGAAAAGGAATTGAAGAGAACATTGATTAGAGAGGTTTTCTGGACTAACAATAGATTTGAAAATCTGCAAGTTAAAGTTGTATTATTGAACAAATCATTTACTGTTTCAGTTTAACCATTGATTTAGAAAATCTCTTAACCAAGTGGGATTTAACCATCCTTATTGTATTGAGATACTCAAGAGTATCAAAAGGTTTTCATGTTGACAATATAGTGAATGCTAGGTCAAATGATAAACTGTTATTTTTGAATCCTCTAACAAGGTCGCACTTAACAATGTGTTTGTAACCTTTAACAGGGTTGGCTCTTCACCGAGCTCACTTCAGAAAAGTGAAAATTTTGGGTTACCGGTCCCAAGTGGTTTTTCCCTTAACAGGGTTTCCACTTAAAAATCCATGTGTCAAATGTGTATATGGTTCATTACTTTGATGTTTTTCTTTACACATTACTAAAACATGATTGGTCGGTAAACATTAAGTTTATTCACTGCTATTCGGTAAAGGCTAGAAAAAGATAAACAATATATTCACCGAGCAGTATATATATGTTAGATTTACACAAGGCATACATCTTGTAGGACTGAAAGATAACTGAAGGTATTATATTTCTGATATAAGTTTTAGTTGGATTATTGGATTAATTTTTGAGGCCGCTGATTCACCCCCCCTATCAGTTATTCTAACAAAATCATCACTTTCATAATTGCGCACTACCACATAGACCCAAACTACTCAAATTGGCTCCAAACTATAGAACTAGTAACAAAATAAGCACAAATCATCTCGAAAACCACAAACACTTGTGCTTCACAACATATCATCATTTATAACTAACAAAAATATATATGATATTTTCAACACAGAATCTTCATAGTTGGAGGAATGCAAAATATTCCATCAATCACATATACTATCACTACCTATGACTGACACTCAGAACATCACCGAATCTTCTGTGGAAGGTCTTAACATTTGAAACCAAAGATATAACATCTTTATACATTTATAAAGAACATACTAGAACTGTAAGAAAATGTGATACAATGTGAACCAAAATATTGATACTCTGTATGCTGTACTATTTATCGAAACAATCATACTTAGCCAAAAACTAATTTCAGAATAAACACCCAACATCTAGAGACTTCATTTCTAATCATTACCAACAATATCCTCACATCAATGAAAACACTTATACAATATCCTGAAACAAAAAAAAAACTTTGTAAAAAACAAATAGTAAATACACATCTAAACTCATACTTCCGGACCTCATCAATGACAAGAAGTTTGACATCACTTAGAATACTAACTCATATTTTCAACAATCTCCCCATTTCTCATTGATGACAACACTTGTACCATCTCTACATCACTCTACTATATTGCAGTACTCAATCATGTTTGCATCACTCCCCCTTATATAACATACTTCAACACTTCATTTTTTATATCTAAGTTCACTGGTCTATATCATATCCTCCTTAGGGTGCTAATTGTTTTTTCTCTGGAAGCCAAAAATAGATTTCAATGCTCTATAGATCTTCTACACATATATAGAAACAAAAAAAACTCCCAACAAAAAAATGAGATATTTCTCTGAGAGAAAAAATATATGCAATTGAATATAGGATGCCACTTCTATCCAATAATTAATAGCTGAGGTTTTTTAAAATTCAATTTATCTTAATTCAAATATTATTAATAAAATTTTAGTATATTAATAATAATAATAATAATAATTATTATTATTATTATTATTATAACATTATTAGGACTATTAAAGCTATTAGATATCCATAATCTATAATAATAATGTTGAAATTTCTAGATTGAATTGTGTGTGAATTTTTGAACATCATAATAGAATTTATGAACGTTTGAATGTTCAAAATTTCTCACACAATCAAATCTAAAAACTTCAACATTATTATTAAGATGATCATTGTTTATAATAATTCTATGGTCCTGTCAATGTCTCATGGGAGTGTTATACCCCAATCCTTTAAAATTTTTTTTATTATAATTCTATAAATTATTCTATATCTATGTAATATTATGAATGTATTTTTCTAAGAGTTTCTTATATTTTTATCTTGCTTCATAAATCTATGAAAAGAATGTAATTTTTTTCTAACAAGTTACATTTATATTTAAATTCAATAATTTAGAAATAATATTATTTTTATTTAACTATTTATTAATGCAATAAGTGACTTTATACTAAGATTAAATTATTATGGGTGCCAACAAGAAGTTGAGTCTACTTTTTGGGCAAAAAGTGGAAGTGTTTTTCTTATTTTTCAAATTTGGAGTCAATTGATGTCAAAATTTGAGGCACTTAGAGATTGAATCTCAGAAAAATCCACTAATAGAAAATGTAGTGCTCGGAGTCTAGTTTTCAAATATGTAATTTGTTTTAATACCCACATGGTAAAAAATATATTTTAGTAGGCATGTTTAAAAACCCCTTTTCAAAAAATCTGTTTTAGGACCATACCACACACGTGTACAACCAGCCTATTTTGAAGTAAATAAATGAATTTTTGTAAATCCTTTTGGGGAAAGGTAGCTAACACATCAAAGATTGGTCAGAATATTCTGATTTTTGTTTAATTGAATATTTTTTTTATTCATTTTTAATTGAGTATAAAGTACATTTTCAAAACCTCTGGTGTACGACCACCATAATTTGATAAAAATTTCACTTTCTTTGGATTTTCTTTTTTTAATCTTGAAGGAAATTCTATTTAGATTGGTCACATATAATTCATTTTTTCAAAAACCTAAAATCAAAAAAGTTATTAAAATTTTAGTTAACCTTACTATTTCAACTTTAGGTACCAATTTGGCGTAATAAGTATTGGAAAAATACTAAAATTTGTCATATCATTATAAAAATTATATTTTTACAATCTATACAATATGAACTGAAATGGGTTTTCGTTTCGTCTAAAATTTCATTCGGGTTGACCTCCGAAAAATCATGACAAGGCGCAAATTTTATTTTTAAATGCCTTAGTCATTTTTTTGCAAGGCCAAGCAC
>MU227141.1:3806250-3831247 GCA_018584345.1 Thuja plicata | reverse complement strand
TCTCTATATCAGTGCATGTCTCTATCTTTATCTCTAAATATCTCTCTTTCTCCCCTTCTCTATATACTTATATCTTCCATCTCCACCTATCCCTCTCTTTGTTTATCTCTACCTATCTTTTTCCATCTCCATCTCCATCTCCATCTTTCTCTCTATCTTTATCTCCTTACCTGCCAATTTCTCCCTCTTTCTATCCCTACCTCTCAATTATCTGTCTCCCTTACTCCCTACCACAAACATTACTTGAGTATGTTGGTAATGGATCCTAATTCAGAGGTTTCTTTTTAGTCATGCTTAGATCCCTAAAGTGGATCTATAGTTGACTCAAACTTATCACTTCTCTATTGAGACCTTTGATGGTCAAACAATATTATTTGCTAAATGTCCTACCAATTGACCTCATTTATTGCACATATGAATGCAAAAAATGTACAAAACATTTCTCTAATTAACCTTCCACAACTCTTCGTTGTACCCATTGCACACCAAGGTGCAATTGCTGGTAGAGTAAACAATGTATAATGAGTTGTGGGAGGAAAACTATAAGAGAAAACTACTTTACATCGAAGAAACCAACTATATGATAAACTAGATTAACATAAAGATTCTGATATCTGATTTTGAGAACAATACAACTCTAACAATGTTGGTTTCCAACTTAATTTTCTGTTAAATATAGCTAGAATATAAGTCAAAAAAATTTGTCAAATTCACTGGATATATTTGCATGTTCAAAAAATGTGTTTAATGGTTTCCTACTTGTAAGACAAAGAATATGTATCCATCTTTCTAGACCAAGTGCACATAAAATGAATAAAATGGAATTCTCTTTAACCAAATGAACATGATTGATAACTAGATTAAATGACCTCCATCTAAGCAGATCATCCAAGTCATCCAAGTCTGTCTCCTAAATAAAAACACAAGATTGTCTCAATCATTTTAGAAGAGGAACCCTAGGAAAATTGTAATACTATACCTAAAGCTATTGCTAGGGCACACCCACAATGAATTCCTTAGTGATATGGACAAAATGATTAAGTACCTATGAACCCACACCGGCCTAGGCAAGCATTATTTTCTTCTGATTTGCCAAAGATGAATAAAACCCAATAAATGTAGATTTGGTAGGAGGACAAAATCCTTCCTTTCACTTCAACCCAATACCCACATGATCTTTAGATTTGAAAATTTCTCTAAAGAGGAGTTGACGAATCATAAAAGGGAAGGACAAAATCAGGGCATCCTTATCGTGTAGGACAACTCCAATTGGCTTTTCAAACGGAACATACAAATTTCAAACGTACGACACCTTTCTGTCTAATCTCATTACACTGCAAATTTTCCACAGATTTTCTTCATGACACACAAAACTAGACCAAATCCTTCGATAACGAAACTGCGCACTGTTTAATACGTAAGCCTTCTTGCTGGTACAGGGGAAACCGGCCGCAACTCTTTGGCCAAAGATTGTGGTTGCCGCTTGTGGGCTTAAGTAGTGCGCATGTTTGGTTAAGGGGAGCATAGAAAATGTGTGGGACAGAATAAACATACCTAACGTTTTGAGAGGAGGAAAACGGGGATTCAAAATCTGTCCAGTTTTTGATGTTACATAAAGCCTTTGAAGATGTTATGCTTATTTAACGGTCCATTGTACTTATTGCTTTATTGAGTTAGGTTTGGTCATTTGAGCTTCCTTGGGTTTGGTCATTTGAGCTTCCTTGAGGCAAAAGTACCTATCATTTTTTTTTTCTCACTTTTTCAATGTTTTGGCCTTTTGGGACTTACCTAGAAGGACATCAAGGGTAAGTTTGTTGTATTATATGGTTTTAATATTTAAAAAATTTGATAATTATGTTTAAGTTTGGTATTTATTGAATGAATGAATGAAAGTTTTTAACATGTATGAAGTCAAATAGTCTATGGCACCATGGGTTGCCAGCAAATAGATAAGTTTGAAACAGAAAAGTCTAAAACACCACGCCAATTAAATCTCTTCTGTAAACAAAAAAAAAACTCAAAACATCGCACTCACTAAATCTCTTTTTTCCCTTCTATGTTTGGGATCTTTTGCTATGTATCTTGATCAAGAAATTTACAACCCTTCTTATCTTTTCTTCTTCAAATAGATTACTCAAAGTGTTCATTTTTAGTGTCTTGTTGTAGTTGACCCGATCATCCTTGTAGGTTGAATACTCCATGAAGGAATGTCATTTTGTCTCCACCGCTTCTTGAGTGCAATAACATTTTTTGCACACTCTTCTTTTGGTATCATCCATCTTCCAGAGTCAAATAATTTGATGTGAACTAGTTCTTGTCTAAGTGACTAACATTTTTGTTTCCCATTTTATTTTGATTCCTCGTAGTTCTTTTGTGTATGATCATATGTGGGATGAAAGTGTTTGATGAAGTATTCATTTTTCCTCCCAAGTTGCCTTGTCCACATGTTTTCTTTGAATTTTCCTCCACATACTTTTCTTATTTCCCCATTATTATTTGGGTACTCTCTTATGTAGAATGATGTACGGGCACCCTGAGTCATTACATTTTGTTTTCATTTTGGTTTTTAAGGTCACTTTTTCTGTTGGTTTAGGTTCTAAGGGACCCTATTTGAATGCTTTTAGATAGGTCTTGAAGTCTAGGAATTTAAAAATTCTTGAGTTCTTGCCAAAAACTCAAATTGAAATTCCTAGTGATGTTTTGGCTTGTACAAGGTTGGATTTTGTTCTCCTTAGTTTTTAGCTGTTTTGTGTCAATAAGGCCCTCTTGGGTCATTTTGGGTCATGTAGGCATGTGTTTGTGCCTTGGATGGCAAAAATTGCAAAGTTGCCAAACAAAGGTTGTCAAGAAGTTGTCAACAAGTGAGAAATGTTTCAACTTTTGAATTTGGATAAAAGAATCAGTTATGGAGGTTAAGAGGGGTTGCAATTGATGAAAAAAGGATGTTCACATGAAGAGGGTAGGAATTTGGAAGCTTTGTAATAAAAAAACTTGATTTGGCACTTGAATAGACTAGTTTTTTTGTATTAGAGTAAAAAAACTCATGTTTGTATAGCCTATGCATACACAATAGAGTTGCACACATGGGAGAAAGTTAGAGCATTGATTTATCTTTCGAATGCAAGTGGTTTGATCAATTTTCATTGGAGTTTGTGAAAGATGACATTTTTGTGCTTGTCGTCCTGGACGATTGATTTTTCTTGCGAACAGTTCAAAAGAAACATGTTGTATGCCCTTGTAGGAAAAGGTGTAGGCCTAAAACCAATTGTAAAGGTTATCCTTATGTCTTAAGAAACTAATTATTTTTTTTTCAGGTGATTTCACTAAGTTTTTCTCAAGTTATAACAATTTTTGTGTTGACTACCCTAAACCCTACCTAGGGTTTCCAGTAGGTGTATTAATTCAATAAATTGACTTCCCACTATTGGAAAATCATGAAAATTAGTGAGAAGGTATGTTATAAGATGGTCTACAATGCCACCAAAGTGCAAGGATTAATTCTTTGATTTGTAGGAAATACCCTTCAACAATGGTCTCAAGATGTTGCAAAACAGTAAAAAAACTAGGGGAAAAAAGGTTTGGTCAAATAATTCCTTTTTTTTATCTAAAAAAATGTAGTATGGTACAAAAGATACCTAAGTGAGTTGTGAGGAGTTTGATAAGTCTGTTCTTGAGTGGATTGGCCAAAATAGGTGTGAGTGTTCCAATTAGACCTAGTGGGCAACCTTTTACACTAGACAGGTGAAGGGAAATTGTGTCAATGCATTGTTTGTGTTGTTTGAGAAGATGAATCAAGTTTGACAGAGATCTCCAAGGCCACATAATAGTTTTTTCCAACCAAGATGGGAACGCCTTTTATAAGAATGAAAATAAATTCATCAGATGGACCTAGTAGCAATGACCTAAGGCTGTGAGTTTGAATAGAACCTTGGGTAGGTTGATGAATGCCTTGCGAATCTTGGGTTACATGTTTGTTGCAATCCTTCCTCTATATCACTGATGCCCAACTTATTGATCTATTTTTTGTTTGCTTGCATTCACACGCTCTTCTATCTAATTTCTCTTCTATTGCCTTTTTTGGCCAATAATGTAGCTCTATGTTTTGTAATATTCTTATATGACTCAACAACTAGAACATAGTTGACACCTCGATACGAAAAGCCCCACCCTCCACCAAGACAATTTCATATGGAATAAATAATTTAATCTCAAGTTTATTTGTGATTAAATGTTTTTGTAATCTATCTATTTGTCTTCATTTTCTTGTAGAAGTGTTTCTACCCCATACCTCACAACCATATAGTAGCACCAAAACTACAAAGAAGCCAAAATAGATTTTTCTTAGTTTTCCAGTCACATAACTAGGCTCTTTTATGTCTATCTTATAATGCGTATAAGACTTTCCATCCTCCTAGGATCCATTTTGCTCTGTGTGTTTTCCAACCGAGTTTATTGGGGAAATTAAGGCCAAGGTACTTATATTCATTAACAGCTTTACACGGGGTTGTCTTAAAAAATAAACTCTCTATGAACCTTCTTTCTCTTCAAGGTAAATATTATGACCTTAGTTTTGCTAGTGTTCATTTGCATCCCCATCTCATGGAAAAATAGTTATATATTTCAAGTGTTCCTTCAAATTCTATGTTGTTTTTTCCATTAAAATAAGATTAGATACACGTAGAAGTAGCTTTATTATATAGTTGGTCAAGTGAACCCCTCCACCACCAAACTTGTCTATCCATTCCTCTATTTTTTCAATGTTATCCCAAATAGAGTAGGGGATAATGAAAACCATGCTTCATCCTATTGATCCTATTGGTTCAAATTTTGGCCTAGACTTGGTCATAAAACCTATGGACAAAAAGTCTATAATGGTTCAAAGTTTACAATTCTTCATTTCTACTCTACAATTTGTTTCTAGGTATTTCATCGAAAGCTTTCTTGAAGTCAACAAAGCAGCAAATGACCTTACCTCCTTATTTATCCTAGACTTTCTTAATCAAGTTTATGACTATAATGCAATGGTTGATTATAGAATTATCTGACCTAAAGGATGCTTACCCTTTTTCTCTCTTTCTCTCCTTTTTAGCCTAAATACTAATTCATCTTTCTATCAGTCTCTCAAGCAATGTACCAAAAATAGAATTAATGGACTTATTGTTAGAATAACTGAGAGAGGGTGAATCAGTTAGACTCAGTTCCCTCACAAAATTATCCTACAGTCTCAAATTCCTCCAGATGTATAACAAAACAATATCATATATAAAACTCATCTCGGTGAAATATAAACTGTGATTTCAAAACTTACTGTTAAGTTGTCTACCGAGTATCAGTAAATTAATACTGTGATTATCGATCTAGGTCAATAAAATAAAGTGTAAAGTAAAATAACAATCCACAATATTCATACACATTGACACAGATTTTTAACGTGGAAACCCTGCTAAGAGTAGAACCACCTAGGACCGATACCCCAAAATATTTTCACTCTTCTGAAGTGAGCTCGGTGAAGAGCCAACCCTGTTAAAGGTTACAATGCACATTGTTAAATGTGACCTTGTTAGAGGATTTAAAACTACCAATTCTCTCTTGACCATGCATTCACTATGGGGTCAACAAGAAAAAAATCAACATTCTTTGCATGTTCTAATAAGGATTCACTATCCCATTCGATTAAGAGATTTATTTGTAACAATTGTTAAACTGATACAGTAATGATCTGATTCAAATACAACTTTGATTTGTAGATATTTAGATCTATTCTAAGTACATAATACCTCTGATCAATTTTTTCACTTTATTTCATATCATACTTGTTCCGCTCGGTAATCTTCTTTCCTCTGTTTGCTCGGCGTTGTCTGCAGAATTGCTCGGTTCTATCTTTAACCAGTTTGAACAGTCATGCATCCAATCATGTATGCTTCAGCATTTGTGTACATGTATGATTCACAAATGAATCTCTTGTCTCTTATAGACATCATGTATCATTTAATTTTCATCCTTCAAATCTTGCCGCTTAATCTCCATCGTTCATTTTCCTGTTTGATCCTTCCTCGGCAGTTGTGTTAAAAACACGTTTCAATCTCTATCGTCTGATCTTCCTTAAATTTTCATAACCGTTTGATCAAATAACAAACTATATCTTTTACCTTGAAATCATCAATTACCAGCTCAACATTTTAGTCGACCTTGGTTTGAATTAATTTCTTAATCAATAGTTGTGTCGGCAATCCCTTGCTCGGTTAACACCGTTGCTCGGTATATACTGTATTTTACTCAGTTTACACCACTACTCGGTGTATATAAAACTCTTCATTTTTTGACCACATAAAAATTGTTTGTTCCAAATATTCAATACATAACATATTTTTTTTACCATAATAATACTCAGATAAGTTGACATCAATGACAATACATTAATTGATAATGTTTATCATCACTTCTGCAACTTGGTTGAATATCTACAAATGACTTCAAATGTATAATCAGTTGTAGTTCATCAATCTCTCCCTTTGGCATTGATGTCAACAAAATATGAAATATGCAATATAATATGCCATACAAAAAATACCAAACTTTTGTTCTACAACTGCAAAAATTTAGTAGCTCTCCCTAGCTTGAATCTAATTTGTGTTAGTATAAACAAAATATTCACTGTGCAAACTCTCCCCATTGTTTTGTCTTTTCAACTCTTGAATCTCTTTGTAGATTAGATATGTCTCTCCCTTTCTCTTTTCTCCCTTGGATGGATATATATTTCATTGATAAACTCTCTCCCTTCATATTTCATGACTTTCTCTCCCTTTGACAACAATGCCAAAAATAAATATATAGCTCTTCAGTAGCTAAAATAAAATTTCTCTGTTATATGGTGTAGTAGGTACCTGTGTGTACTAATATCTCTGTTTCGGTCCAGTTCAGCTTTTGAATCAACATGACTGATATTCTGATTTCATGTAGGTTGATGCAACTTCCTAATCTTGTTAGTTACCAATAGACAAGGGACGAACCCCTAGTCTACCTCTTAAGTACTCAAATGTATCCTTCGGTAATGGTTTTGTGAATATGTCTGCAAGTTGTTCCTTTGATTATACATATTCCAGTATTACTTGTTTGTCTTGTACTTGATCCCTCAAGTAGTGATACTTTATAGATATATGCTTTGTCTTTGCATGCATCACTGGATTCTTTGAAATATTTATAGCACTTGTGTTATCACAATAAATCATTACTGGTTCAGTGATCTCCTCATTCATTCCTTTCAATAATTGTTTATTCCATGCTATGTTAGAACAATTTGCAGTAGCAACAACATACCCTGCTTCTGTAGTTGACAGTGATATGCATCCTTACTTCTTGCTAATCCAAGTAACTAGTATTTCTCCAATCAAAAATGCTTTACTAGTAGTTACTTTTTTGGTCATCTATATTTCCATCCCAATCAGCATTTGTATAGACTTTCAATTCAAACTTTTCTTATCTTTTATACCAAAGTCCATAATCTTCAGTATTCTTCAAATATCTAAAAATCTTTTTAACAGATGTCATATGTGACTATTTGGGGTTAGCAAAAAATCTTGCAACTATTCCCACCACGTGTGCTATATCTGGTCTTGTGTGAACAACATACATCAATTTACCAATCATAGATCTATACAAGGTTTGATTTACCTCAGGTGTCTTATCTTCTTTTGTCAATTTTCATCTTGTCACCATAGGTGTTTCGACTGGTTTTGATTCTTCCATTATGAATGTCTTCAGTACTTCCTTGATGTATTTTGATTGAGTAATGTATATTCCTATAGTTTGTTGTAAAATTTGCAATCCTAGAAAAAAATTGATCTAACCAAACATCGACATCTCAAATTCTTTCCTCATTTCATCAGCAAATGAAGTGCATAAGTTATCATTACCTCCAAATATGATATCATCAACAAATATTTCAGCAATAAGTGTCTTATCATCATTTCCTCCTTTTAAATACAAATTGTTGTTGTCACTTGTTCTAATAAATCCAATACTTATTAGATAAGAATGCAGTGTTTTATACCATGCTCTTGGTCCTTGCTTTAGTCCATATAAAACTTTGTGTAACTTACATACCATGTGTGTCTGATTAGGATCAACAAATCCCTCAGGTTGTTCAATGTATACCTCCTCTTCAAGTATTCCATTCAAAAATGTGAATTTCACATCCATCTGATATACCTTGAATCCTTTATATGCAACGTATGCAAGTCATATCCTTACTCCTTCAAGTCTAGAAACAGGTGCAAAAGTTTCTCCATAGTCAATTCCTTCTTCTTGTGCAAACCTTTTGCAAACTAATCTTGCTTTATTTCTGATTACATTCCCATCTTTATTCAAATTGTTTCTGAAAATCCATTTGGTGCCAATGATATTTTTATCACTCGGTCTCGGTACTAAATTCCATGTCTTATTTTTCTGTATGTGCTCAATTTCTTCACTCATGACATTAAACCATTCTTCATTTTCTAATGCATCTTTAACATTCTTAGGCTCAAATTCACAAATTAAACAAGTGTCATCTCTGAAATTACTTCTTGTCAATATGCTTTCTCTTTTATCTCCAATGATTTGAAAAGGGAGGGGTGAGATATATGGAGGGGGATAGAAAGGGGTGGGTAATGAGACCATGGATGGTGTCTTCTTACATATTTAGCAAGTACAAGTTCAATTCTTGGTCCATCATCTTCTTCAGTATCTACACTGTCTTCAGGTTCATGATCTTTTGTTTCAGCATTTTCCCGATTCTCGGCTTGTGTATCTATTTCCCGGTGACATTAGTTTGTTTCCCGGTAATTCTAGGCATCTTCCTTGGTATAGTGTCAGGTTCTTCCAAGTAAAAAAATCTACTATAGTCCTCTGGTTCTTTCATGCTGTCTTCATCATTTAACTCAACAAATTCATCAACTTTCACATTTGCACTCTCAATGATTTTGTTAGTTGACTTGTTCAAACATTTGTAAGCTTTACTTTTAGTATAATATCTAAGAAATATTCCTTCATCTCTTTTTGAATCAAAATTTCCATTTTGATCATCTTTTGGAATATAACACCTACTTCCAAATATTCTAAAATAGCTCACATTGGGAGTATTACCATACCAAAGCTCATTAGGTGTTTTTTGAATCTTCTTTAGTTGTACTTGGTTCAGTGTGTAGAGTGTTGTGTTAACTGTTTCTCTCTAGTATGTTTGTACAACTTTCTTTTCAATCATCAATGTCCTAGCACAATCAACAATTTATTTGTTTCTTCTTCCAGCAATCCCGTTCTGTTGTGGTGTCCTCAGTGCAAAAAAATATCTTTTGATTCCATTCTCATTACAAAAGTTAGTGAGCTCAGAAGAAATAAATTCACCTCCTCTATCATATCTCAAACACTTCAGATCTCTACCAGTTTCTTTTTCCAATTTTGCCTTATACCACTTAAACATCTTAAATGCTTCATATTTCTCTTTTAGAAATATTACAGTCATCATCCTAGAGTAGTCATCAACAAATAAAATAAAATATATGTCCCCAAAATAGCTTTGTGTTCTCATTGGTCCACATAAGTCTGTATGAACTAACTCCAAGATTTCATTAGATGATAAATTCTTGCTCTTGAAACTAGATTTTGACATGTTACCCATTTGATAATTTTTTCACATTACATGGTCTGGTTTATATAAGCTTGGTAAGCCTCTAACTTTTCTTTCTCTAGTAATCTTAACCATGTTGTCAAAATTTACATGACCAGAGTCTTTTGTTCCATAACCATATATCTTCATTCTTTTCCAGTAAACAAGTAGTTTCAGCTGTGTCAAGATAGAATAAGTTACCTCTTGATTGTTCACCAATACTGATCAATTTTCCTTTTCCATCATAGATTCTTGCTTTTCTGTTCTCAAATACAACTTTGTGTCCTGTGTTGTTCAACTATGAAACACTCAACAGATTATAGTTAAGTCCTTTTACCTAATAAGCATTTTCGCATTTGATTTGATTGTTCAGCATAATAGAACCTTTTCCTTTTACTTGACAGGGTGTATCATTTCCCATTCTTACTGATCCTCCATCATAATATTCAAGAAATTCAAATTTTCCTTTATCAACAAGCATGTGATGTGTACAACCACTATCAATAACCCAAATATCATGTTTGCTAACTTTAGAGATAAGTGTTGTTTCTACATACCTTTCATCTTCATCTGAATCATCTTTCAATGCTACAAACATTGTCTCAATATCTTCATCACTGTCAGATCCATTGTTATTATTATCTTCAACAATGTAACAAGCTTTCTTACCTTTATCTTTGTAATCTTAGTTATCTCTTCTGTCATACTATCGGTTGCTTCTAAAATCTTGACCATCCTTTTTGTCTTTAGATCTATCATTTCTATCATCATTCTTTTTGTTAGGGCATCTAACAACAACATGGCCAATCTGTTTACAGTTAAAGCATATCAAAGGTAGTTTACCTTTATATCTTCCTTTACCTCTGTGTAATGTTCTAACCATTAAAGCTTCAAGTTCATCAAGTTCCTTTTCATCACTATCACTATCACTATTATTTCTGATTATGTGTTTGCTACTAGATTTACCAATTTTGAAAGTAGACATAAATGCGGATTCCATAGATGGTACAATAGTGTTGTCAAAGCTATTTAGCTCAAAAGAAATCAATCTTCCAACAAGACTATGAACATTAATGTTATTTCCAGGTGCTTCTCTCATTTCATGTATTGCATAGACTCTTATAGAATAAATAGGCAATAGAGTTCTAAGAATATTACTCACAATTGTGTCTTCATCAATGGTTCCACCAAATCCTTGAATAACATTCACAACTTCTTGAAGTCGGGTATTGTATTGTGTGATGTTTTCTCCTTCCTTCATTCGCATGTCATCAAAATTTTCATGAAGGCTCTCAGATTTGGATCTTAGTACATTTAAATCTCCTCCATAAAATGTTGTAAGCTGATCACACATCTGCTTGGAACTTGTACAATTCTTGATGTCCTCAAATTCAGAATCGGTAAATGAAGAGGCAATCTCTACCATGATAAGGTTATGCTCATGTTTTTCTTTCAATTGATTTACTATCAAATCTCCAGTAGGTAGAATAAATTCATTGTCCAAAAAATCTTAAATGTTGCTTGCAATGGTTGATTGTAGAATTATCTAACCTAAAGTATGCTTACCCTTTTTCTCTCTTTCCCTCCTTTTTAGCCTAAATACTAATTCACCTTTCTATCATTCTCTCAAGAAATTTACCAAAAAGAGAATTGATGGACTTATTGTTAGAATAACTGAGAGTGGGGTGAATCAGTTAGACTTAGTGCCTCACAAAATTATCCTACAGTCCCAAATTCCTCCAAATATATAACAAAACAATATCATATATAAAACTCAGCTCGATGAAATATAAACTATGATTTCAAAACTTACTGTTAATTTGTCTACCGAGTATCAGTAAATTAATATTGTGATTACCGATCCAGGTTAATAAAATAAAGTGTAAAGTAAAATAACAATCCACAAAATTCATACACATTGACACATAGTTTTTTAACATGGAAACCCTACTAAGAGAAAAACCACCTGGGACCGGCAACCCAAAATATTTTCACTCTTCTGAAGTGAGCTCGGTGAAGAGCCAACCCTGTTAAAGGTTACAATGCACACTATTAAATGTGACCTTGTTAGAGGATTTAAAACTACCAGTTCGCTCTTGACCATGCATTCACTACGGGGTCAACAAGAAAACAATCAACATTCTCTGAATGTTCTAATAAGGATTCACTATCCCACTTGGTTAAGAGATTTATCTGTAACAATGGTTAAACTAATACAGTAATGATTTGATTCAAATACAACTCTGATTTGCAGATATTCATATTTATTCTAAGTAAATAATACCTTTGATCAATTTTTTTCACTACTGTTCATATCATACTTGTTCTATTCGGTAATCTTCTTTCCTCTATTTTCTCGGCGATGTCTGCAGAATTGCTCGGTTTTGTCTTTAACCAGTTTGATCAGTCATGCATCTAATCATGTATGATTCAACATTTGTGTACATGTATGATTCACAAATGAATCTCTTGTCTCTTATATAGACATCATGTATCATTTAATTTTCATCCTTCAAATCTTTCCGCTTAATCTCCATCGTTCATTTTCCCGCTTGATCCTTCCTCAGTAGTTGTGTTAAAAACACGTTTCAGTCTTTGTCGTTTGATCTTCCTTAAATTTTCATAATTGTTTGATCAAACAACAAACTTTATCTTTTACCTCAAAATCATCAATTTCCAACTCAACATTTTAGTCGGCCTTGGTTTTAATTAATTTCTTAATCAATAGTTGTGTCGGCAATCCCTTGCTCGGTTAACACTGTCACTCGGTATATATTGTGTTTTACTCGGTTTACACTGCTACTCGGTGTATACATAACTCTTCATTTTCTGACCACATAAATATTGTTTGTTCCAAATCTTCAATACATAACAGATGTTTTCCACCATAATAATACTCAAATAAGTTGACATCAATGACAATACATTAACTGATAATGTTTATCATCACTTCTGCAACTTAGTTGAATATCAACAAATGACTTCAAACATATAATCAGTTGTAGTTCATCACTTATAGTGTGACAATTTGTAAGGTTGTTGATCTATCACCACTTTTGAGCAAGGGGATGACAACACTAATAATCCAATTTTACAAAAACCCATTCTAATTGTCTCCATTAAATATTATTTTGATGTGAGGTGTGAGGGTTTTTAAGTCCCATTTTAAGTTATATGCTTATAGAACATCTATGTCTTGAGCCTTGCCCACTACAAGTTTTTAAATTCCTTCTTTAATATTTTTGAAGAGAAGATTTTATCTCTTGAATTGATTGTTGGAGGAATGTATTTGTCTTTCACTTTCTCATATAGCTACTTTGCAAACTCAAACCATTGAAGATATGTGATATTGTTCTCTTTATTTGTGTCTTTTTATTGAAATTCTTTCCAAAAGCCTCTTGGGTTTTTCCTCCCAATTCAAATCAATTCTTTCCTTATAGTGTGCATATAATCATATTTTTTCAATCTTACTAGATTTGTATTTTACCTATTATTCCCATATATCATGACCATTTTCTTTGTTACCTTACATTCTTCATCATACCACAGGTTTTCTAGAAAGTTTTTTTAGAGGCGTAGACCTTTTCCATGAATTGAAGGCCTTGATAATTATAGAGGTAAACTTGACGTTACCTATTGCTTTCTTGTTTGAATTGACTATATCACTGGATTCTACGTCTTGTAGTTATTTTTCAAGAAATTGCTTGAAAAGTTTCTTTGTTTTCACATGTCAAAAGGATATTACCTTGAGTAGCGTCTTTCTTTTCATCTTGTTCTATATTCTCTTTGTTAAAGATATTGTAGCTACGAGAGAGTTCATTTACCTATGATAATTTTTTGTGAGCTTCTCTGAAATTTCATCTTATATGATGGACTGTGATTTTCATTATCTGGGTCATTCATTTATCTGGTTGCTCTTCATTGTTCCTATTTTTCTACCTAGTTCAGGAGATAATTCCTATGTAGATATGACGTTATCCTTCTTTTAATGGTTCCATCTATGAATTTAATTGGGCTCAAGCTATAGATGTTTTCATATTGTCGTTAAGTGGATCTTGTATTGGAGTCAAGGGTTGAGTTAGTACTTCACATCATATTTGTGCGGTCTTTTTATTATGAACCATCTATCCCTATGGTGTTTGGGTTATATCTATTCACTGGGTTTGGAGAACTTTGAGGATAATTGTTAATTATATGACTTGGCACCGTGCGTGTACTAACTTGGCATAGTGTGTGTGATAATGCACATTTTATCAGTTTATGCCATCTGTTCATAGTTTGAAGGTGTTATCGATTCATGTATTATAATTGTCGGTCATGCTACGTGGATGCCAGTTGGGTGTTTTAATTTTCATCTCTTTCTCTTATGTGGGAAAACTCTACAGTTTGTGGTGTGTCATTGAGTTATGGGTCTCTCTGATTATCGGGTGTGTGATTTTTTCTTTGGGCTCTGATATTATTATTTTGTTCTACACAAGATCAATCTTACTAAAGTAGTAATGATTCTAATTTTATTGGTTCTTGAAGCTCAAGAGTTTGTGAGTTGTATACTTGTATTCAATTCTATTATTAAATAAAAGAGATATTTTGTGTGGTTAGTTTTTTCCCTTGAGTAGGAGGGTTTTCCCAGGGTATCTCTGGTGTTTATGTTCTTTGATTTACCTGTTATTTATTTATGCTATTCTTATTCTCAAACATTAACATGGTATCAGAGCAGGTCTAGTAAAGATTCAAATCAACAATGGAAAATTGGGAATTTAAGAGATGCAATAAATGAGGGATTCTTATGAGTATGCGTAGCTGAAGAGCCCTAGAGGGTAGAATATGTGAAGTAGCTTCTATTTTTTGACATAAATAGGGAGTATGTTGCCATGCTCGTCTATGCTTACATGGTTGGCATTCATGTCTATAAGGATAGCAAATGTGCTGGTGTGCAAATTTTCACTCTCTGTCTTCACTATAATTTTGTGATGGCAAAAGATCTATTGATAGATTGAGAGGAAATTGAGACAATAAAGAGATAAGTGTAACACCCCAAAATTGGCATCTTGCAACCCTAACCAATTTTGTTGCATTTTTTATTCTTCTAAAATCATCAAAGTCCTATTGTACTAGGCAATTCTGAGTTTTAATTGACTCTACTCGACCTAAGTTTCAAATGCAGAAAATCCTAAATCTGCATTAATCATACATTATATTTAATTCCTAAATATCTATTGGCTAAAACAAACCTTATGATTGAATTAATATAATTAATAAAGTCCTAGCACTTTAATTAAATTAAATTCACCCCTTTTAGCTAAAAACACATAAAAAGGAATTAAATTATATTTAATTATTAAATAAATATCCTCATTTCAATAATTGAATTTAAATATTTAGATAATTGAGAAAAACCTATTTATGAGCTCATATTTATTTAATTAATTGGATATTCTCTCAAAAATCTTTCTTTTGTTCAGAAATAGAATCTTTGAATTAATTGTGCTTTAAAGAGAAAGAAAAAAATTAAAATCAAATAAAACAGAATTAAATTACAGAAAGAAAATAGTTAAAGCAAAGGGAAAACAATTTATTGTTTTCTTTTAAATAAAGCTTTCTAATTTAAAATGGCTTTTCTATCTGTTTTATTTCAAAGAGGAAAGTTTCTATTATGATCATCTCCGAGTCTATAAAAGAACTCTCATTCCTCATTCAAAACCCCACTTACTTTCATGCATGGTTAGAATACTGAATTATTGCCACATTCTTAGTTGATACTCTCATATAGAATAATCTCATTTTGCAATAGATTAATTTTAATTTCTAGAATAAGTGCATTGAAATCATGTCTTAGACTAAGCTTGCATCTTTCAATTCTTAGAATAACTTTGCATTGCATTGCATTCATGGAGAAAAATTCTTCATTCCTAGATTGGTCTATAGTTGTGAGACTCTCGTTCTGAGATCTATTTTGAAAACCCTGTTTAGATAGAAGGCAACAGGTCGAATCACGCAGACAGGTAGGATGAATAATCTCATATTCAGTCTTGTGTGTATCTGGTGAAGAAGGACTATGTTGAAGTGTATGGTGAGTTAACAAGGCCAAATTTACCACATACATTTCTGGCGCCCACCATGGGGTAGGTACATTTATGTTCTGGCCTCATTTCATTTTATTTTTTTCATTTTTTTTCATTCTACCCATACTTCTGTACTGCTCTATTTTAATCTCACACAAACTTTCTGAGCGTCTCGCGTGAACTTTCTAGTTCTTCGCGTGGCTCTCTGCACTTCTTCGCACGATCTAGTATAAATCATCGCGCAAAATTACACACCAGAGCTTTCATTTGATATTTTCTTGTCTCTATTTTCTAACCATCTGTTATTTTCTGACATCTGTGTTTCTCTGATTTTATCTTTTGAAACAGCTTAACAGTGGTTTGCAAGACACTGAGATAAAGAAAAGCCATCATAAACTTCTAACGTATTTATTGCAGGACACTGACATGAAGAATGGTATTAAAAACTACTAATAGGTTTATTGCAAGATGTTTGTCGAAGACCTTGTGTGTTTTCACAAATTCTTATGTTTGTTTTTAGTAGTTAAAACACACTTCGGTTGGTGCTTAAAATGAATCACTGTCTTGCATGATTGAAGTGTTTTTTAGATTGTAATCCTAAGAACTACATGAACATATCCTCTCCCCTTTCCTTTATGGATCTTGGGTGTAAGAGAAATTCATGTGATTCTTCTAGAGTGGCTACCTCCCAAGAGCTTTAGCAGAGCCGGTGAGAGTGGATGCCCAACCGGTAATAGGCTAAAGCCAAGCCATTCTGAACTGGTATACAAAAAATGATATTGTGATTAATGTCAAAATAGACAGGTGTGAATTCATTGTGGCAACCAAAATCTCCTCTAGTACCCTAGTGGTGCGTTAAAGTCCCTACATTGTTAAGGTGAAAGCCTTACTTTGAAAGGATTGGGAGATCCCCCTTAATTGGGAAAATGACTTGATCACAACCACCTGAATGGATGTCCTTACTACAACTGCTGTTCTAGTTTCCAAAAACCCTCTATCTGTTGGCACGGAAGGTCAGAGACCGACTAAGATGCCCCACACTCTTATGACTCTTAGTAGAGACAACATCCCTTTGGGAAGCAATTCCTTTGGGGTTCAAAGCTTGGTGTGCCTGAGAAGTGAGTGCACATGTAAGGAGGAACCTGTGCCTCCAAGCTTCTAAGTTGTCTGCTAAGAGTAGGTGTAGCTGAACTTCGGTTCAAGTGAGGATTCAACAGATACTATCTTGGCTATCCTAGGATTGTGATGTTTCTATTCTGGTACTACAAACATTCTGTTTAATGTGTTTTGCATGGGTGTATCATTTGAACAATTGAAACTATCATCAAAAAACACAAACTGTCAATCTTGAACATGTCCAAAACAATTTGTAACTCAAACTATCTATCAGAAAATAGCATGATTTTATCTTGGGAAACGCAATCTGGTCTCAACTATTTGATTCTATAAATGTTCATTTGTCAAAATTTGCATAGTTTCACGTGACATTTCCCAATCTTCGCATCATTCTCTGAGAATCTTCACATCATACGCTGGAAACTATCGCGCAACATTTGGTAACAGTGCTATTATTTTGTCACTTTCTCTTCACTAGTCTGGTGTCATTATTCATGTGAGACTGCAAAGTTTCGTGCGCGTCATTGAGAATCTTCACGTGAAAGTGCATTTCTTCGCGTGAGTCTAAAGCCTTTTTTCCAAAACAGCAAGCTAATTCCTATTAGTCAAACGTACTTCTATCAAATCTGGTCTCTGATCTGGGTATATTTTTCTGCCCTCTATCTTCACACAGTTTGAAACTTGGTTTCTTGGGTTGAGAATTAGGTGATTCTTGCTTAAACTGGTCTTGTCTCATATCTTTTGGTCTATTTCTACTGTGTCGTCATGCCTTGTATTGAAATAGTCACCTCTTGGCTATTCTAGCCTCATCTCTGATGATTTGCACCAAGGATACTTCACCCTTTGGTACGTTCTGTGCAATTACTTTGAGACAGTTTCAAGTTTGGTCCTAGTTCCCATCCCTTTTTCAACTTTGTCTATGAGTGTCACAACTCAAAGTGGAAAAATATTTCCTTTAATCAATCAAGACAAATCTATGCTTTTCACACCATTTCCAACTACATCTAGTGAGGAATCATCTCGATCTCCTTCCCCAGTACTTCAACCTTTCATCAAATGGTCATTTCCAGTGGATTTTAGTCAGGTTTGAAATCCTTTGTTCCGAGAAGACCCAAATTTTGAAAACACTCAATATTTTCATACCAAGTCTTTACACCTTGAACCCTTCCATTATAGCAAGATGACAGATCATAACCAATCAGGTGAGGCTAGCAGAGCTGACCTCTTTAAAACTTGGGGTAGGTATCATTCTCAAGACCCCCCTAACAATGTGGAAATAGAAATAACTCAAGAAGAGATTGCACAGGCTCGTGCTAAAAAAGATTTCTATAGGATGATGGGAGTTCTCCTAGCTGAGGAGAAAGAGAAATACATTCTTGAAATAGCCAATCAAGGGGCTAAGTTACCCTCCAATTATGATGTATAAACACTTGTTGAGAAAGAGGAAGAAACTAAAAACTCCCGCTTGCGAAAATAAATGCAAACTATGCAAGAACAACTCTCTCAACTCTTGAAAGAGAAAGACAAACCTATTACATAATTCACGCTGGAAAGCATATGTCCTTTCCCGTTTGACAAAGATCTTTGCATGCCTCCTTTTCCCAAAGGAGTTGAACTTCCTAAATACAATAAATGCTTGGGTACATCTGACCCTCAAGACCATTTGAGAGAGTTTGGTGCTCTCTCCATGGAATTCATACATGACACAACCTATCTCATGCATCTTTTCCCACGTAGCTTGGGAGGGTCAACTATGGAATGGTTTTCTAGACTACCAACTGGCATCAAAACTTTTGACAAAATTGCCAATTTATTTCTACAACACTATTCTCACAACATCCAACATCCGGTTCATATCCGAGATCTTTGCAACTTGAAACAAAATCATGGGGAATCCTTCTTGACATTTCTCCAAAGATGGAGACAACTTTATACACGATATTATCGCAAGATACCCGAATCCAAAAAGTTGGACATCTTTCTCGATAATATTCTCCCCAACTTTGGGTACCAAGTATAGCTACAAGGTCCTCTAACCTTTGATGACATGATTAAGCAAGCTATGAGGATTGAGACATTCATGATCAAGAAAGGAGAATTGACCTTACACAAGGAAAATAAACAAGGGTCTTCCTCCTCAAGCAAAGATAAACCCAAATTTCCCAACAAGAACCAAAATGTTGTGAATGATGGAGTTGTAGACAATGTGAATCCTATGCCTTCCAAGTCTGCCTTTAATCTCACTACCACAATGCAAGAAGCCAAAGCCATTGAACAGGCTGCGACAGATTCCAAACCGAGTACTTCATAATTTTTTGAACCTAAACCTTGGGCTCCTAGACCCAAGCGTGAGTTCACTCCTTTAGGAGAACCTCTTGATGCGGTTTACAAGACTCTCTTGGACAACCATTTGCTCACTCCACTGGATAATTCATGACCTTATGAGCCACAACCAAGACCCTCTTGGTGGAATGAATTCGCTTATTGTGATTTTCACCAAAACAAAGGTCATAAAATGGCTACTTGTCTTAAATTGCGGCATAAAATCTAGGATCTGATCGATAGTGAGGTTATTTCTGTGGGAGGTCACAATAATAATTCTGATCACCAAGCTTTCAAAGACCTATTTCCTCCTCATGGAAAAGGTGAATCATCTAAAGGCAAAAATACAGATGCTAAGGTCAACTATACATACACCAATAATGACAATGTCATTAATATGGTTGAACCTGTTGATATTGAATATTGTAATGTCATCATTCTCAAGGGAAGGGAAGATACTTCCAAGTCCAAAACACCTTTCATTTTGTGAGGGTCTATGCCTCAGTCTTCTGAACAAGAACAGTCTCAAGTCAGTGCTAACATTGGTACTCAATCTTGCGCTAAGATCATCCTCAAAGGCCTTGAGCCTTCTATGTCTACATCAACTCAACCTTCAGACAAAGCTAAGGTTGACTCTGCCAATAAGAATCCAAAGTGGGTTCCTCATCTAATACTGCCAATTATAGCATTCTTGATCAATTGCAACATACTAATGCTCAGATCACTATTTTTGAGCTCCTAAAAATCTCCCCTACTCACAGAGAAATCTTGGACAAAGCCCTCACCGAGGCAAATGTCCCAAAAGATCTTGATCTTGTCCGGTTTAAATCCATGGTAGGTCACTTGACCTCCTCCCATTATTTGTCTTTCTCTGAGGAAGATGACCATTCTTTGAGTCACCCGCATAATAATCCTCTGCACATTGAAGTCATGATAGGTCCCAAGCATGTTCATCGTGCTCTCATAGATAACGACACTGGCCTCAATATTTGTTCTACTAGTTTCCTTACTTAGTTAGGCTACGATGAAGACTGCATTGATGCCTGCAAAAAGATTACTATTAAGGCCTATGATGAAGAAGAACGTAAATCTAAGGGGCTAGTTGTGTTGCCAATCAATGCATTAAATTCCCATTCCAAGGAGCTGAAGTGACTATACCTGCTAATACACGCTATGATTGCAACGCCCTCACAAGATCTGCTGATATCTTTGTGCCTACCAACAGAGAATCTATTGAACTCCTTGAGACTAAATTAAAAGAAATGGAAAAGAGTTTGACACTCAAAGAAACTAACATGGGAGGATATTAGATTGAACCTGTTCTATCTATTACATCTTTACCTTTGTCTCCACATTCTTTTGGGAGACCTTCTGAGAGCACTAAACCTTCTACGGTTCCTCCTTCAACAAAGTATGGTGGTACCTTTGTACAAGCCACAATACCATTAGAAGAAGAAGCTGAAAATAGAGCTATCAAATCTTGGATCTATAAAGGAGAAGACAATTCTGTACAAACTACTCCTCCTTATGACATAAAACCTGAGCAATATGGAAAAGGTTGTTAGGAATAAGGTGTCTCAACCTTGGATAATTCCTAGTCTTATTATTTTTTTTGTAAAATGTATTTCTTGCAAATAATATAATTAAGTGTGAGTGTACATGTCTAGTTGGCATGTTGATGTGTCACTCCACTTGATGTGTTGGCATCTTGAATTGTGTGTAAGGAGATCATGGCTGAAATGATTATGACAGATTCCTATGACATGTAAGAGCTATTTCTAGAAGAGATCATGGCTGAAATGATTATGACAGATTCCTATGACATGTAAGAGCTATTTCTAGAAGATTCTATGACGGGTGAAGACATGCAATGACATGTGGCAATTGATAGAATGGTAAAACCCTAATGCGACTATCTTTGGAAGTTTCCCTAAAAAGGAAAGCGCATGATATAAGCATTTTTTAGGGTTGCAGATAGATATAGAAAAAGAGTGTATTGTTGGTATGATCGGGTGCTACAGGATTAGTCTTTTGTGTGTCGATTGTCTCTTGAAAGAACTTGCATTGCAAGTGTGTTGTAACCATTGTGTTGAAGATAATACATTGTGCAGGTTTTGGAGTGTTGGAGTTTTTTACCGAAAGGTTTTCCCCAGGGTAAATCATTGTGTCATTCTCTATTTTTGGGTATGCATGGTTTATGGCTGCAATATCATTGTTAAAGTAGTTAACGAATCTAAAATTGTAAGGATTTAAAAGAATTTTCACAATACTTTCCTTTAGAGATTAGTGTAGGAAGTTGTTTCCGCACCTGAGTTTCCTTACAAAGGTCTATCTATTATGCAATGTTTTGGCTATAAAGGAAATGGTCCCATAGGTGCGAATCATAAGGGCTTGATTGCACCACTTGAAGCTATTGGTCGCAGAACACGTGACTCTATAGGTATAGGCTTCCAGAAACTCACATTTCAACTGGGGATAAATAAGTTTGTACCTTGAGAAGATAAACAACCAACACCTGAAGAAACATCTAAAACTTCAGAATATGAAGACAGTTCTGATGAGGATAGTTTTCCTTATCCTATTCCTCCAGACCTAGCGACATTTTTTGCTGAGCCATATGACTTTATACCGTGTATTAGTACAATAGAAACTGACAATGATTCTAATGATACCACCTCCTTTGCTCCATTAAATTATGAGGAGTGGAAAGAAATATATACTCTAAATCCTGGTCATCAGGGTGATTTATACATACCACCACACTTTCAAGAACAATTTGAACAGGAATCCCAGTCACTTCTCACTACACAAGAGGCAGCTGATGCTACAAACACTAATGAGGTACCTAGGTCAAAAGGTGCTCATCTAACCATAGCCGAGGTTCTAGGTAGAACTCATCCCAACTGGGGACAAAGGGTTGATTTCACTCATATTCTTGACATGACACCTAATGATGAAATGAACTCTCATGAATATGAGTTCGACAACTTGTCATATGCCACCTCTGATAGAGATACAAATATAACTAACACATATGAAAACCTTCTCGAAGTAGGTGAAGGGTCTAGTGTAAGGTCACACAAGGTTGACTCCATAGATGTTAACATGTCATCTACTACGGTCGCTAGGAATCAAAGGAATTCAACTATACCTCTGGATGAGATCGCTTTAGGTCTCGACTTGCTTGTCCATGCTTTTGATGATTATATCGTGAATGCACTTGAACCTGTCACTTCTCTTTCACTTCGTCATACTGAGCTTATAGACTGGAACTCTACCTCCCCATCTAATGAAGTCCTTACGTTCCAGAACGATTATGCTCTTGCTTGTTACCTACACATTGTCAAACCTGTAATGTCCTCCACTAGTGAAGAAGATGTCAACATGACTGAGGCTGACATCAAGTATCTTAGTCACAAAATCAAAAGAAGAAAAAATAGGTGCTCTAATGGTGAAAACCACATTGTGGCAGTATCAAAGCCTAAAACAGTCAAAATAAAAGACGTATCCAAGGGTGAAAGCCTCTCTGAGGCGCCCGGGGATGAGATACTTGTTGCGTTTCCAAGTCATTTCCAAGAGAGATCATCTATGCTTATTGAAGAAACTCAACCTATCAACTTGGGTACATAGGAAGAACTTCAGATCATTCACTTGGCACAATCACTATCAGAGGCAGAAAGAGAGGAATTCACTACATTCTTCCGAAGTAAAAATATAAACTTTGCATGCAAATATTCAGACATGTCAGGATTAGACCCTAATCTAATCATGCATCATTTGTCCATTGCACCAAGTGTCAAGCCTGTTAAGCAAAAACTTTGGAAAATGCATCCACATGTAGCTCTACTTGTCAAAGCTAAATTGGAGAAACTTCTTAAGGCAGTATTTATCAGAGTAATTGATTATGCAGAATGGATCTCTAATATTGTTCTAGTATCAAAACATGATAAATCTATACAATTTTGCATAGACTTCAGAGAATTGAATTCCTAAGGATGATTTTCCATTGCCTAATATTGATATGATTGTAGATATGACAACAGGGTATGAAATGTACTCACTAATGGATGGTTTCTCTGGCTACAACCAGATAAAAATTGCACTAGAGGACCAAGAGAAAACTTCTTTCACATGTACTTGGGGCACCTTCTGTTGGAATGTCATGCCCTTTGGACTCAAAAATGCTGGTGCTACATATCAGAGAGTTGTTACTACTATATTTCATGACATGATGCATAAAATAATGGAAGATTATGTGGATGACACTTTAGCTAAGAGCATGCACCGAAAGAAGCATCTTGCAAATCTAGGTCCTATACTAGATCGTATGGAACAGTTCAGTCTGAGGCTCAATCCTAAGAAATGCACATTTGGTGTAACATTTGGAAAATTGCTTGGCTATATCATCTCTACCAAAGGCATCGAAGTTGATCCTGCAAAAGTACAAGCTATCATGGAAATGTCGCCACCAAAAAATATGAGACAAATGAGAGAACTTCAAGGCCGACTGCAGTCTATCCGGTGTTTTATCTCACAACTGGCGGACAAGTCACAACCATTCACCAAGAATTTGTACAAGGGTGTGGCTTATCAATGGAACAAAGAATGTGATGAAGGGTTCACACAAATCAAACAGTATCTTGCGAACCTGCCAATCTTGATGCCTCCTATTCATGGGAAGCCACTTATACTTTACATATCTGCTACAGATACATCATTGGGTATCCTATTGGCTCAAAAAAATTAGCACAACAAAGAAAGGGCTATCTATTACATTAGATGAACTTTGGTCTCATATGAAACAAAATATTCTGCTATAGAGAAGGCTTGCCTTGCAGTGGTGTTTGCTTCACAAAAACTGCAGCACTACATGCTGGCTCATACTACACGTCTAATTGCTAAAATTGATCCTCTAAACTATTTACTTAGTAAAGCTACCCTCATAGGTAGACTAGCTAAATGGGTCATGCTTCTCAGTGAATTTGATATTGAATATGTGGAAAGAAAAGCCATTAAGGGACAGGTAATTGCAGATCAATTGGCAGAAACGCCTCTAGTAGATCATCAACCATTGCACATTGAATTTCCAGATGAGTCCATATTACTTCTCACACATCGATCATGGACTATGTTTTCTGATGGTTCTTTTACCCAATAGTGGTCAGGTGTTGGATACTGTTCATTACACCTCAAATGTACTCTTTACCAAAAGCATATAAGATGTTGTTTCCTTGTACAAACAACATTGCTGAGTACGAAGCCTTAATCAATGGTATGAAGATTGCCCTTGAGTGGCACGTAGATGAACTCAATGTACTTGGAGATTCATAGTTAGTCATCATTCAAGTAAATGATATCTATCAGACAAAGGACGACAAGTTGGTGCCTTATAAATGGTTGGTTGATGACCTCAAAAAGTATTTTATTCACATCACATTTCAACAAGTTCCAAGGGCAGATAATAAAGTAGCAGATGCCATGGCTACTCTTGCCTCCATGCTACAGATGCCAGAAAATGATTTTCGACATGAATTTCTAGTGGAGACGTTACGCTACCCAGCCTATGATTCCCCTAATTCTTGGACATGACTCATCTCACTACCATCATATCTTTTTCTACCTTCGTGACCAAATTGTTCCGGACACTTACACCCAGAATGAGAAACGTCACTTATTCCACAATGCTTCACGGTTTGTCATCATAGCTAACGACTTGTATAGGCACGGTCTAGATGGTACCCTCCTTAGGTGTTTAGAACCTGATGAGTCCAAACATGCGTTAGTAGAGGTGCATGAAGGCATCTGTGGGTCTCACTCTAATGGCCTGACATTGGCCCGTAAACTTATTAGAGCT
>MU227141.1:3743999-3805911 GCA_018584345.1 Thuja plicata | reverse complement strand
TCATGCTCCAGCCAAGGAGCTTATTCCCTTCATTACTTTCTGGCCATTTCAACAATGGGCCTTTGACTTGGTGGGTCAGATTTATCCCTCGTCCTCAAATGGACATAAGTTCATAATCATAGCTACAAATTATTTTACCAAGTGGGTGGAGGCAGTTCCTCTCACCATTGCCAATGACAAATTAGTAGCTATGTTCATTCTCAACTACATCATCTGCAGGCATGGCATACCCTCAACAATAATCATTGATAATGGGGGGCAATTCAAAAACAAGGATTTGATAGAGCTATGCTCTAAGTTTAAAATTACTCAGCATTGGTCTTCCATCTATTATCCTTAGGGTAATGGATAGGCGGAAGCATCCAACAAGGCAATCCTTAAAATCCTACATTGCACAATGCACAAATCCAGACAAGATTGGCATCTTTGGATCAATCCATCTCTCTGGGCATACAGGACAAGCATAAGAACACCAATAGGGGCTACACCCTATGCTTTGGTTTATGCAGCAGATGCTGTGTTACCAATTGAGGTTGAGATTCCTTCTCTGCGAGTCTCTCTGAAAGGCCTCATTACTGATGAAGATAACAGAATATCTCGGCTACAAGAGCTAGAAATACTTGATGAACGTCGACAAGTGGCATTCAATCACCTTAGAGCATACCAGAAAAGGATGTCCAAGAGCTATAACAAGAAGGTCAGACCAAGGGATTTCCAAGTGGGTGACCTCGTTCTGAGGGAGAACCCTAAAAATCAACAACATTGGATCCAGAAAGGGAAGTTTGAACCAAATTGGCTTGGTCTATATATTGTTACTACAGTGTTTAGGTCTGGTACATATCAAATTTCTACTACTGAAGGAGAACAACTCAAAGAGCCCATCAACGCTCTTCATCTAAAGCGGTTCTACAGTTGAGATATCTTCAGTGTGCTCATGTATATAGTAAAGTCCTAAAAAAATGTTAAAAATCTGAAAAAGTCCTAAAAAAATGATCATCATAGTGAAAACCTAGCAATAGGCACTTTGATGTATCTCCAAAAAAATTATATATTCCAAAAATACAAAAAAAGAGAAAAATGGTGCCATTGATGAAAACCTGGCAAACAGGCGTCATGATAGCAAAAAAAAAAAAAAAAAAAGGAATTTCTGCCAAGAAGGGGAAAATCTGGNAAACAGGCGTCATGATAGCAAAAAAAAAAAAAAAAAAAGGAATTTCTGCCAAGAAGGTGAAAATCTGGTAAACAGGTGCCTCTTGTTCCACAATGCTATATCTATCACAACACCACTTGGCTTTACGCATTTGCTTTCCTGCATTGCTACTTTCCTGCTTGCATTTGCTTTTCCATATGCTTTTAGTTGTCTGTCAAGACACCAACTTACATGGATTGAAACTAGTCATACTCTCGAGGAAACCCTCCTAGTCTTGGGGGAACTATCCTATTACCTCTTGAGAATCTCCCTAACATCAGTCACCAGTGGTTCTCACTGAGTCTTCCTACTAATGTTTAGCTATTCCTACGATCTCTTCTCTTGAGCATCTCTCTCGCATCAGTCACCAATGGTTCTCACTGCATCTGCCTACTGTTGCCATACTATTGAGATTGCTCACATCCCTTACAATTGGAGTTCTACTCAAACGCTCTATCTATCAATACTCGGTCTTGACATTTCTTTGCTTTAGCTTGTACATAGCTTTTGGTCACTTTTGTGACACTCTGGTTCCTTTGTGAACCCTACTAATTTGATACTGATTCAACGCCATATGCCTAGGGGCAACCAAATCTGGTTTTTCCTCACAACATATGTCAAGTCAGTCATCGTTACTTGGGGGCATGGGTCCCCAATTTGACCACATCTTTGGTTTACACCTGAGTCAGTAATCTTGTCATTTCTCAAGGAAAACTCGCTACTGACACAAACTGGTGTTTTTCAACACCACCATAAACAATGTTTTTTAACACTATCTTTGGACACATCTGTGTTTTTTTAACACACATCGGATATCTCAAACGTAAACATCTATCGGTAACAATCAAACACAATGCACTCACAAGCACAATGGTGTTTTTCAACACCCCCATACACATACATATTCAAAAAATTTGCAACTGGCTGAGCTATGATTGAATATTTATTTGTATGCTATCTGTTCTCATGACTTTCATTGATATATTCTTTGTCTACTGCTTGTTGGTGTAGTCCCGATGATCTGGCAACAAATAAATAGGGTGTATGTGATAAGAGCTCCCGCACTAAGGTGGAATAGCCTCACATCCCTTGATCTTGTTTATTTGTACGCCATGGTGAGGTTGGTACTATCTCCTTATTTGTTATCGCTCTATTTGTTTATGCATGATCGCACTCATAGTTATCTTGGCTTTGAATGACTCGATACTGGTGTACTCTTGCAATATCAACTGAAAAAAATGTTCAGGTCATCTTGGATTTTGTGCCCTAGTGCTTACGTTCATTTCCTACATTTCATCTGATGAAAGGTCATATTCATATCCTTATGGTTGCATTGTGGTGCCATTAAGGGTTGTATCGACTTTGATGTTCCAAAAAATTCTCAATGATGATGATTACACGATGGGTCTCACAACCATGTCCTATAATTGCACTTTCATATTGCACCTAGCGTAGGATTGTATTTTCATTCTAGACTTGCATTGTGGCAGCAATTTGGTGTTCTCTTCATTGCATTCTCCCGGGTTCATACATTGGGGAGTTCTTCTTCACTATCTTGGTTTCATCATGACTGCACAAGTGTTCGGTCCTCACGCTCAATTCTTCACATGTTCTTTTGGTTAGCATTCATCATCCTACATGAGATGTTAGTACCATACACATTACATATTCACAACTCATTATCATCTACACATTTCATTAACATATTCTCATTCATAAATGCATTCACATCCATCATTTGCATACATATATCTTTGCATCTACATACATGTGCATTTCCTACATTTACATATAATTCCAAACATGTTCATACATTTGCATACACTCTAAATCATCTACACATCTAAGCATATAGGAAACATCTCATAAAAGACAATATACAACATGTGATGATACCAAAAGATGAGCTCATATATATATATATATCCAATGTGTCGATAAAAATACAAAATGGTGCTACTCAAGCATGATCTATCTCAAAATGGTGATATAAATACATGGATGCCAACGCATCAGATACATCCTATGATCTCATCTATCTATCAATCAAAAGTAACTCTGGCCCTCTCCCTCGTCACCTGGAGGAGGTGGAGGTGGTTCCTGTGCACCCTTTGACCCTCGGGCATAGGTCAAAAATCTCGCAACCTGTGATGCCTCATCAGGCACCACCCCTATATATGATGCATAATAATACGCCGCTCAAGCAGTCTGATGATGAATCTCCTCATGCACTGCCTGTCACTGCTCTCGGAGATCCTATATCTCCTGATCCCTGTCTAAAAGTCATGCATCTTGCATGGCCACCTGTACCGTCAAATCCCTGACCTATCTTGAGATCTATCGAACTCTCTCCCGAGACTGTCGCTGTGGATCCTGGGCTAGATCCTATGCAGGCTTGTCCTCCTACATAAGATTCTCTTGCTACATCTCCTCCTGAGGGGGTACCTGCCTACTGCTCCTCAGCTGTCTGCTCCACAGTCCATCATCGAGACTGTCTTGTACTGCCACTACCACTGGCCCCAATGTCCATCCCCATATGTCAAGTAGGGATGTCCACCTGTACTGTCCGGGGACGGGGACCTTGCTGTATCCTTGGTTGTGCTCTCTATTGTGGTGGGGGCATTGACACCTATTGCTGTAATACCTACTACTATACTACCTGTGGCTGTACCACCTGTGGTGGTACTACATGTCCTCGGCCTGCCATCTCGACCGGATCTGTGAACCTAGGGAATGGATATGTGACAAAATGCTCTCGGTACTCTGCGGTCATGCCGTCATCTGCTACATCCCTTAGATAGTCCCACTGAACTAGGGCCAATTCTCGAATATCAATCATGGTGTGTCCCTGGTCTAGCTTCGTTAGCCAGCCCCTCCTCACCTCATCTGTGAATCATGCATAGGCGGTATACTCCTATGAACTGTCCTGTGGACGGCCAAACTATCGCCATACCTGCTTCTGTGGGAATCTCTCTATAACTGTGATAGTGCACCCAATCATCGCCCGTGAACAAAACATATAGCTGAGCTACTCTACAACATCATCCCATACCTCTATGAGTCTCCACGGTCTCCAGACTACCGCTGCTAGGTCATCCAACTGGGCCTTCCACTGATCTATCTTACCTAGCACTGGCTGAGTAATCATACCCCTATATCTATAGATATATGGCTCCAAAGGCTGCCTCATATCCTCACATATTGCCCTAGTCACGAGAAGATGCTCCCATGCCCATACTTGTAATACAAATACCCCAGCTGCCATACTCTATGCCTCTCGATAGAGGATCTCATGCATCTCATGTACATGTGGGCCAACATGCACTGGCCCCATCCATAAAGTCTCGGCCCTGCTAGCATCTGTTGTAGCATCCTGCCCCAGCCACACTCTAGAGCATGTTGTCCATGATCAAGCATCGGATAGCAACCTAAGAAGCAGGCTAAAAGCACTGGTAACCTGTGTGTGGGTCCATACTCATTGATAACATCCTCCCATGGGATAGCTCTCCCCATGACGAGGTCATCCTGTAATATCTCTCTCAGGGCCAGTGTCCCTACCCTGGGCTGCACCTTGTACTCTACCTTGGCTCCATGGAATGGGATCCTTAGTATCCGGTAGATGTCCTCAGGGGTCACAATCATCTCACCCTGTGGTAGATAAAAGGTATTCATTTCCGAATGGAAATGCTCAACAAGTGCTCCTAGTAATTCGTTATTTACCTGAATCTCAGGTACATCACATAGAGTGGTCAGGCCCAAAGTATCTAGATGCGTTGTCTCTGCATCATCTAGCTATGATACTAATCTGCTGATAGCTGGGTGGTGTGATCGGAAAGCAATGTTTGGAAATTTGACCTGCAAGACATACAAACAACAGTACACGATCAATAATGGGAGATAATCAAAGCATAACTAGACAATAAAGCATTAAAGACATCCTATAGACAATAACAATGCTGACGCAAATTTTTTTGGACGCGACACAGACTGATTTCATGTTCTAATTGTTCACTTTTTCCCATGCGAAGAAGCAGATTTTTGCGTGACAAAGTACTCTTTTGCGCGAAGAAGTTTTTCAGGTCACGTGATATTTGATGTTCGCGCGAACTTTTATCATTCGTCGCGCGAGAAAACACCCTATGGAAGGGTTTTTCGCGTGAACATGGGTACTCTCCCGCATGATATTTTCCACCGCATGGCGCGAAATGAAGTATTGTCGTGCGAGATTTCCCTATGGGCTGCGCGAAGAAACTACTTCTTCATGCGAAAACCTGTGGATCATTTCCTAAAAATGTGAAAAAACATGCAAAAATTGGCCAAAATTAATGAAATTTGAAATGCTGAGAGGTTTATCGACTACTTACTGGAGGTCTGTACGCTATGCGCTGACTGTGCCTCCTAGATTGCTTGAATCGATGCGTGTTGTAGGGGACCACCATTTTCGCTCAGAGCTCAATTTGCAGAAGTCAAAAGGTTCAAATGATTTGAAAATGACCTTTTCATCCTTATATAGGTTTTGACCTAATTTTTCAAAGTGCTCTGTTTTGTGCAAAAACTTCACCATTACCTAATTTGACTGCTCTGAATCCATTTTCAGGAGCGAAATCGAAATCTGACACTTCTATATAGCTCAAAATCATGTTTTAACATTTTTGGGACTGACGCGATCAGATGCTTGTGCAGTCAACTTTTTGACGTCGCTTTCTTGTTAGAATCATATCTTATCATCATTTTCTCAAATCTGACTTTTTTCCTCAAAAGTCAACTCTAGTCAACCCTAGTAAAAATTGGTCAACCAAACCTCAAAATCACTCAAAATTGATTCTGAATCTTCTGAATTCTTCCATAGTCTATTCTGAGTTCTTGCTCTCCGATTCAACATCTATCTGCGATTTCTCGCTCTCAATCATCATTATGACGTGTCATCTTTCCATTTTTCTCTCGAGGGGCAGGATGATTACATCATTGAATCTATTCCAATCAATCTAATCTGATCTTCAAAAGTCCTCATTGCTAGGGGCATCTCATCACTTGGGGCATATTTAGTTTTTCGTACTTCATAGTCAAAACTGGATACTCCACAATCAATAGGGGCATCCTTGTTCCCTAAATCTTATCATCTATTAAGTATCTGAGAAATCTAACTCAGATTCTTGAGGATCAAGCTTTGTTCTGGAGACAATTCTCAAAAACTTGATCTGACCAGTGTTTGGGCAATCTAACCTAGATATTGGAGGACTAAGCTTCGTTATGGAGATATTCCTAAAAAAATCTATTTACTATCTTTTGAGATAGGTATCAGGGCATTCTAACCCTGACTCTTGAAGGTTGAGCCTCGTTCTGGGGACAGTCTTGTGAAAGATATCAATCTAACCCGTGTCTGGGCAATCTTACCTAGATATTGGGAGACTAAGCTTCGTTATAGAGATAGTCCTAAAATCTCTATTAATTATCTTATTGGACAGGTATCGGGGCAATCTAACCTTGACTCCTGAAGGTTGAGCCTCGTTCTGGGGACAACCTTGTGAAAGATATCAATCTATTAGGTATAAGGGCATTCTAACTCAGATACCTGAGGATCAAGCTCCGTTCTGGAGATGATTCTTGAAATCTTAATCTGTTAGGTATCAGGGCAATCTAACCTGGATCCCTAAGGATCAAGCTTCATTCTGGAAATGACCCTCGAAAACTCTACTTGACCGGCGTCTTGGCAATCTAACCTAGACTTCAGAGAGTCAAGCTCTGTCCTGGAGATGGCTCTGAAATCTTTGCATCATCAATCTTCGAAATCTATTCTTCTATGCTTCAGGCATCAGACTATTCTTTGAATTGATGTGCTACTCGCACATCAATTCAAAGAGGGGCAAAATGTAACACCCCAAAATTGACATCTTACAACCCTAACCAATTTTGTTGCATTTTTTATTCTTCTAAAATCATCAAAGTCCTATTGTACTAGGCAATTCTGAGTTTTAACTAACTCTACTCGACCTAAGTGTCAAATGCAGAAAATCCTAAATCTGCATTAATCATACATTATATTTAATTCCTAAATATCTATTGGCTAAAACAAACCTTATGATTGAATTAATTTAATTAATAAAGTCCTAGCACTTTAATTAAATTAAATTCACCCCTTTTAGCTAAAAACACATAAAAAGGAATTAAATTATATTTAATTATTAAATAAATATCCTCATTTCAATAATTGAATTTAAATATTCAGATAATTGATAAAAACCTATTTATGAAGTCATATTTATTTAATTAATTGGACATTCTCTCAAAAATCTTTCTTCTGTTCAGAAATGGAATCTTTGAATTAATTGTGCTTTAAAGAGAAAGAAAATAATTAAAATCAAATAAAACAGAATTAAATCAAAGAAAGAAAATAGTTAAAGCAAAGGGAAAACAATTTATTGTTTTCTTTTAAATAAAGCTTTCTAATTTAAACTGGATTTTCTATCTGTTTTATTTCAAAGAGGAAAGTTTCTATTCTGATCACCTCTGAGTCTATTAAAGAACTCTCATTCCTCATTCAAAACCCCACTTACTTTCATGCATGGTTAGAATACTGAATTATTGCCACATTCTTAGTTTGTAATCTCATATAGAATAATCTCATTTTGCAATAGATTAATTTCAATTTCTAAAATAATTGCATTGAAATCATGTCTTAGACTAAGCTTGCATCTTTCAATTCTTAGAATAACTTTGCATTGCATTGCGTTTATGGAGAAAAATCCTTCATTCCTAGATTGGTCTATGGTTGTTAGACTCTCGTTTTGAGAGCTAGTTTGGAAACCCCGTCTGGATAGAAGGCAACAGGTCAAATCATGTAGACAAGCAGGATGAATAATCTCATATTCAGTCTTGTGTGTATCTGGTGAAGAAGGACTATGTTGAAGTGTATGGTGAGTTAACAAGGCCAAATTTACCACATACAATAAGTATTTGAATATTGGTCATGAATTTTATGTAGTTAATATTAATTCATGTTATAACACTAGAAATAGTGTATGCTTTTAGCACTAATATTTATATTTATCTTCCGGATAGTTTGGTTCTATGAACTACTAATCTCTCTAAAAATTCTTCCATGATAGATCGAGAAGCAACAAGATGACGAGAGATTACATGCAAAGTCATGAAGGCTGTAGAAATGAACATAGGGACACTGCTTGCAGCCATGGGACTGAATTGGTGGCACATAACTTCATCAAAAGGGAAGATACTATTCAGTTTATAATTGTGATTTTTTTATTTGAAGAGGAAGAAATGATATTCAGAAGGAGACTCTTCAGTGCAGAGAACAAATTTACATATTCAATCTGCATTTGACATTGGGAGCTCCAGAATAGGGTGATCTAGAATAAGATCGAGGAGGATTGTATTGAACTTGAATGTGTTTGAAGTTCTTGAGGAGGTTGATGCAAGTGCTTGAAGATTCAGAGGGAGCTTGTGTGGTAGAGGGAAAGTGCCGAGAGGATCAACAAGCTCTTGTATTAGTGTGACTACTAAAGCTCATTGTTTGGTCAAACATTGGTGCTAATTTCCTAGTATTGTGATAATCAAAGCTATGAGAATATTGCCCTTTTTGAAAGGGAGTAATTTCAAATGATCTTTTATGTGCTTTAATGCATTTTTATCTATGAGAGAAGTTTGAGGTGAAATCCCTTGTTAATGCATTCTTCTCTATGAGAGAAGTTAGAGGTGTAATCACTTGTTAATGCATTCTTCCCTGCGAGATAAGTTTGAGGTGAAAGCCCATGTTAATGCATTCTTCTCCACAAGAGAAGTTTGAGGTGCAAGCCTTTGTTAATGCATTCTTCTCTGCGAGAGAAGTTTGAGGTAAAAGCCCTTGTTCCACCCTCTGGGAGTAGCTATGGTGGATTCACCCTGTGGGAATAGCCATGGTGGATGTCGTATGAGAGAATCCATGACTTAAATCTTGTGTTTCTTCATCCTCTGGGAGTAGCCATGGTGAATGTCATGTTGAGATGACTATATCATGTTGAAGAATTTTTTTGATAAGTTTTTTTTTATTAACACTTTTTGGTTGTAGCTCTTGTGCTTTTCATGATGTGTGACAACATGACATATAAATGATCTTTTTATTTCTAAGAGGGAGTTTTAAAGATATTGTAGCTATGAGAGAGTTCACGTACCTATGATAATCTGTCGTAAGCGTCTCTAAAATTTCATCTGAAACGATAGATTGTGATTTTCCTTATCTAGGTTGTTCATTTATCTAGTTGCTCTTCCTTTTTCTTGTTTGTCTACCTAGTTTGGGAGCTACTTCCTAGGCAGATATGATACTATCCTTCTTTTATTAGTTCTATTTAAGAATTTTGTTGGGCTTGAGTTGTAGATTTTTTTATATTTTTATTTAACGATTCTTGTATTGGATTCAAGTATTGAGTTAATACTTCACATCATGGTTGTGCAGTGTTTTTATTATGACCTAGTTGTCCCTATCATGTTTAGGTTGTATCTATTCACCGTGATTGGAGAGATTTGAGGAGAATTAATAATTATATGACTTGACATTGTGTATGTACTGACTTGGCACCGTGCGTTTAATAATTGACATGCTATCGGTTTATTTCGCCAGTTCATAGTTTGAAGGTGTTAGTGGTTCATGTATTGGAATCTTCATTTCATGCTACGTGGATGGCAGTTGGGTGTATGGGAATTAACAACTGAAAACATATGAACATATAATAGATGCATTGCAATAAATATAACATAGAATACAAGAATTGTAATAAATGTAAAAGTAATTGATTGGAACACGCGGCTACAAAATTACTAGTGCATTCTTTGTGGTAGGTGCTTTGGTGAACAAAGTGATGCAATGACAAAGCCTCTACAACTTTCCTGTCACTCAGTCACATGATCTCTCACAGGAAAACACATGACAATTTTTAGAGATTTAATTTTTTGACCCCTTAAAAATCAAAATATTTTTTTTTGAAAATAATGAATTTGTTCTATCGACTTGATTTTGGCATCCATGGTGCTTGGTTCCTATGAAAGTCTGTTTTTCTATGGGTATGCGTTCTTCCATTCTTTTTTGGGCAGTTTCTAGGATTTATCGGGTTTTACATTTGCCTGATGAATGTATTTTGGGGTAATTAGTTTTGGATCTAGGTGGGCCTTCTTTGCTATACTATAAATTTGCTAGCTTCGCCATTTTGTACATTGACAATGATTCAGAGTTTTCTTACTAGTTCTTTCTCCGAGGAGTCCCGAGAACTATTTTTTCTTAATGAAATATAAGTGCTCCGTCACTTTTTGATTTAAAAAAAAATTTCATACGCCTCACCAATTTGAAGGGTCGCACTAGTTTGCATTTATCTGTACCACTATTTTCTTTGGATGCAAGTTCTGGGAAATGTTTCTGAACAGGGTATTGTCATGAAAATGGACATAACTAACTCATTTCTCCTTGAAATTACCTAAAAATTGAACCAAATGAAAATAGAATCATACATATTTCATTTTGGTATGGTCTCATACAATCATGTGTCTGTATAGGGCAATACCATACATGCAAAGTGACTGTAATAGTAAAAAATCAGAAAACAATGAGGGTTTCAAAGGAAGAGTTTTGTTTCTTGAAATCTTCTTCAAAAACTACCAAAAAAATCACTTCTCAAAATTTACATGGGCTTTTTAAAGTCAATATAAGTCATTAAACTGATTGCAACCCCCTTTTTATCCTTCTAACTACCCAATGTCTCTTCACATTCCAAGTTGCACTCTTGACATTTTAGACAATGACAACTTTTACACGATTTTACAACTTTTACATAATGATTCAAATGACCCCCAAATTTTACTTATGTAAAAAATGGTCTCAATGGACCTTATTAAACACACAAGACTCAAAAAATCACTAAAACCTACCACTTAACTACCTTAAGCAAACACCAAGGTGTTGGTGCTCCTACACCACAAAGGTAAGCTAGATCCTGCCAAAACAAAGACATGAATAAAGGCCATAAAGAAATGATTAATCATCTCACTATAATAATGATTCTAAGGGACTTTAATGTATGATTGGTGAGAAAGACAACTTTAAAGAAAAGACAATTTCGTGATAAGCTATTGAGATCAATATCATAGTAGGAATTCAAAGAAACTATATTGACATTCATGAATGAACAAACCAGGTTATATACTCAAAAGTACATTAAAAAATATAAGTTAAAACAAAGAGAACAATGAAAGGCCACCACTCATTATTCTTATTACATGCAAATAAAGAAAATTATCACTAATAATAACATTCCTTGTACAAGTATTGGTTGCAAAACAAATTGTGCATTCCTGATTATCATAAGTTCGCTAAAATGGGCATTTGGCTGCATTAAGATGTCAAAAGAAAGTATGAAAATGTTGAAATGATTCACAAAACATGTAATTACTTAATATTCATCTGTGGTTTGCAATATTGAATCAAAACAACCACCACTAATCTACTACTACTTCCTATATTGCGGGAAGTCGATTATTGATGATTTGAATTGTATGTGAAAGGTACGAGTCTTCAAAACCTGTGTCTTATTGGATAATAGAGTCGTATGTGGCCACTAAAACAAGAAACAAGAAGTTTCAACAAAGGTATGATATAAAGTAAACCCATATACTTATAGATCCTTCATCAAATACATAAACATTCATATGCAACTCAAATAAGACCAATACAAATACTAGATTGCATTGATTTAAAATGCTACAACACTTAAATTAGTATTTTCTTTCATTGTATCAAGAAAGTAGTTGGAAGAAGGAAGAATAATTTGAACTCTGAATTTTTTTTCTTTTCTTTCCTTTGATGTTTTATGTTAATGCTCGTAAGAATTTGGCTACATCATAATGTAATAGTCATATCTCTTGGTAGAATGATGCAACAGAAAAGCCTCTAAAACCTTAAAAAAAAAATTGAAATAAAATCCCTAAACCTTCAATCAAATATATGTATAAAGATTCCAATGGTGAAAGGTGCTCCAATAAACAATTTCTTGTCAAAACCCTCAAAACCCCCACCCACAGGACACTTTTTCAAAATTGAGTTAGTTGACCCCTTAAACCTCAAAATGAATTTTTATGGAAAGAATAAAGTTTTTTCGTGACATCAATATCTTACTTCTCATAAATATATAGGTTCTTACTAGTATTTATATATCTATACCACTATTTTCTTTGGCTGCTAGTTTTGTTTTTGAACAGGGTGTTGTCACTAAAATGGACATAACTCATTCATTTCTCCATGAAATTACCTCAAACTTGAACCAAATAAAACTAGAATCATATATATTTCATTTTTGTATGGTATCATGCATTCATATCCCTTAAAGGGTCATACCATGCGTGCAAAGTGAGTGTAACAGTCAAAATCAGAAAACAATGGAATTGCAAAAAAACAGTGTTTGGATTCTTATTAATTTCTCTTCAAATTCACCATCCATTCCCCTTATTCAACCAAAATGGAGATTTTTAAGATGTTTAAAAACTAAAATCAAAATGTCATACAAAATTTGAGCTCAATGACCTTTCACCTTCCAAGAAGTTGCAAACTTGACAAGCACCTTTTACAACTTTGATGACAACATTTGACATTTTTTTAACATGACACTACAAACATAAAACATGACAAAATACCTTATAAATAGCCTTATTAAATTAATATGACCATTTACATGAAACTAGACCCCTATTTCATATTAAAATAATTTTTTTGAATTAGATTCTCCTACACCATAGAAAATCAACATTCATCATGGAGTAACAGTTGTAATAAGAGAATGTCAAATTTTTATTTATGGCGGGTATAACAGAAGGTCGATGATAACAGTCATGAAACCAAAGAAAGTAGGTAGGGAAGAGAAGTGAGAAATAAGGGAGGTTTCACCTATAATTTATTGATGTTAACAATCATAAAATATATCAAAAGACCAGTCACAAGAGTTATGTTGTTGGTTTGGAACAAGTATTTAACAAAGTTAAACAAAGGAACAACAATAATTGTCACAGTGGATCATTTATCAAAAGAGAGAATGAATAATGATGGAGCTACATGCAATTATAAAATCAATATACCATGCACATATCAAGCAATGAAATGACTTATAAGTTGGAGTGGTCTCATTATGATATCGGGAAGGTGTCAAAGACATTAAATAACAGGTACAAAAAAACTATCTTCAAGGAGAAGAGGAGTCTGGGTTGTCTCATGGGTGGTCATTCTTTATGTTTTCTTTTTCTATTTTTAAAATTAATCATTTAATATCAGACGATGCACAAGGATACTCAAAATCAAGAGGGATTACCATTGTGACCAGTTCTATAAGTGGAAAACTAGATACAGTGACAATGGATATTTGATATTCAAAAGGATAAATCAATGATAATGTATGAAGATTCCAATCATATCAGAAAATTTTTAAAGATGATGTCTGTGAGATGAAAGGATAGCCATTGATATTAGGTAGGAAAATGTCAGTCATAAGTCAATTAATTATTTCAACATAAACAAAATGACAAGCATGTAAGTTGCTGTCATAAAAAACTTCCAAAGCCAGTAATGGAGCACAAAACTCTCATATGAACTTGATGAGTATATAGAAGTCACAGTGAATAGAGTGAAAGGATGAACAAGGAAATGTTGATGGGGTTTCCAAATAGATTTTTTTTAACAACATAGTGATTTGCAGATAGGCATAGAAAATGAAAAATGCACCATTTTCTATCTTTCAAAAACCCCAAATGATCAGCTACAGGAAGTGCACAATGCATATTTTCTACAACCATTAAAGAAGGTGTTTTGTAAATACATGAAGACAAGAAACAACAAGATCCCTCATTCGAGCCAGAAAATATATAGAAGTATGAAGTGTTTTACCGAAATATGAAACAATTTATAACTTTTTCTGAGTAATGGAGCTCAAAAGGAACATTTCCAGAATGTAGAGACTGTGAAGTAGAGAACATAGAGAGTCGTGAATAGATTTGGAGTTGCAGAGCATAAATATGAAATGTATACAAAAAGAAAAAAACCCAAATGAAGGCAATAAATCCATATCGTGAGTAACAATTGTTAGAATAACTGAGAGGGGGGGGTGTGAATCAGTGGCCTCAAAAATTAATCCAATAAATCAACCCAAAAATTTATACCACAAATATAAACCTCTAGTTATATTCAATCCTACAAGATGTATGCCTTGTATGAATCTAACATGTATATATTTCTTGGTGTTTAGACTATTTATCCTTTCCTTTAGCTTTACCAAAAAGTAGTCTATCTTATCTTAACCTTTACCAAAATACAGTAAATAACTTAGTGTTTACCGATCAATCCTGTTTTAGTAATGTGTAAAGAAAAACATCAAAGCTATGAACCGTATACATATTTGACACATGGATTTTTAACGTGGAAACCCTGTTAGGGGAAAAGCCACTAGGGACCGATAACCGAAAATTTTCACTCTTCTGAAGTGAGCTCAGTGAAGATCCAACCCTGTTAAATGTTACAAACACACTGTTAAGTGAGACCTTGTTAGAGGATTTAAAACTAATAGTTTATCACTTAACATCTGGCATTCACTATGTTGTCTTCATGAGAAACCTTTTGATACTCCTTGGGATGTATCTCAATATATAAAGGATGGTTAGATCCTACTTTGTTAAGATATTTTTTGAATAAATGGTTAAACTAAAACAGTACATGATATGTTCATAAATACAAATTAATCTTGCAGATGTTCAGATCTATTGTAAGCTCATAATACCTCTTCTTATCAATGTTATCTTCTATTCCTTTGCTCCACTTCTTTCTGCTCGGTGAATGTTGTTGCTTCTCTGGTGCTCGGTGTCTGCAAAAATATTAGCTCTGTTCTTCATCTTGTATGATCAGATCTGTATGAAGACTTCTTACCTTCACCATAATTCTCTTCAGCATCCATCCTTTTCATAATGAATTAGCTTGTCCATTTTATAGACATGATTTCACCATTTCTAAGTCCTCACCTTTCTTGTTCTTGATGTGATCTGCAAATCTCGTCATTCTTGCTTTAAAGCTTTCTTTCGTTTTATCCCGTAAATTTCTTCTTGATAACTGGGATTAAAACTAGGTTTAAATCTGTAGCTTATCTTTAGCTTTTAACTGGTCGATGAAGACAATGTAATCAAAAAGTTAACTCTATATTTAGCTCATGCCAGCTAAGTCTTTTGTCATTTTTGAACTTCAGTTCTGATCGGTGTTTAACTCCTTGTTTGCTCGGTATTGACTTCAGTTGTCCTCGGGAATGTTTGTCCATCAGGGTTGTCTGTCTGTCAGGAAACACTATGAGCTTTAGTTCTACTTGGGTATCACTTTGGTTTTTCTTGGTAATGCTTGCTCATGTATCTTGCTTGGTTTACACTGTGCCTCTTCTCGGGGTTCTCTATTCATCGGTGTGCACTGTCCATCGATGTTTGTTGTCACTTGGTGTATACTAAAATTTTATACATTGCTGATAACATAACCTTTATCTCTTTATTTCTTTGAATTCTTTGACAATATGTATATGACCAATCAAAGTATATCAAGTTGACATCAATGAGAATACAATACATTAAATTTCTGCATCTCGGTGATCATCAACTTGTCATCTTCAAACATTCAATCAATTATAGTTCATCAATCTCACCCTTTGGCATTAATGGAAACATACTACATACTACTAATACATTATGAAATATATCAGTTGTAGTTCATCAATCTCTACCAAACTAATTCTTCTATAACCAATACAAATGTCTGACTCTCGGTAAGCTCTTCCAGCTTAGATTTGATTTTTGCAGAGTACTTCCTTTTGATTCTTCATTCCCTTCACTGGATAGATGTAGAAACTTTTGATTATATCTCTCCCTTTGTTATATATCTCTTCTCCATTTTCTGGATAGATATGAAGTGTTTAACTTTTCCAATTCTCTCCCTTAGATGGATGTTTCTTTGAATCTTTCACTTATGTTTTCTCCCCCTTTGACTGTTCCTCTCCTTGATGGATGATTATGATAAAGGTTTCATATCTCTTTTCCCTTTGACAACAATATTTTTCTCTCCATATTTATTAAGTACATCTTTACTTTTGAATATTTCTGATGGATATTTCATATGGATATAATCTCTCCCTTTGACAACAATGCCAAACTATATCTTTCCTCTTTTTTTCATAATGTATTCCTTGAATTTCCTCTCCATCAACAATACAATAACTTTTGTGTTTGGTGCAGATAAGTACCTTATTATGTACTGATATATCTTTGAATTCCATCCCTTTTCTTGCATCAACATGGATTATCTTCTGATTATGTGTAGGCTGATGCAGCCTCCTAGTCAGCTTAGTGACCAATAGACAAGGGTCGGACCCCTAGTCTCTTTCTCAGGTACTCAAATGTATCTTTAGGCAATGGCTTTGTGAATATGTCTGCTAATTTTTTCTTGGATTGAACATATTCTAGTATCACCTCTTTCTCTTGTACTTGTTCTTTTAAGTAATGATACTTGATAGCAATATGCTTAGTCTTCGCATGCATGACATGGTTCTTTGAAAAGTTTATTGCACTAGTATTATCACAATAGATAATCACTATTTCAAGAATTTTCATATTCATACCTTCCAGTAATTGTTTGATCTATGCAATGTTAGGGAAATTTGTAGCAGTAGCCACATATTCTACTTCTACAGTAGATTGTAAGATGCATCCTTGCTTCTTACTTATCCATGTGACAAGTCTGTCACCCATAAAGAATGCTCCTCTTATTGTGCTTTTTTTATCATCTAAGTTTCTAGCCCAATCAACATATGTATATAATTGAAGCTCAAATTTGCCTTCTCTTTTATACCATAAGCCATAGTCTTCGGTGTTCTTTAGATATCTTTGAATTCTTTTGACAATAGTCATGTGTGATTCCTTGGGATTAGCAGAGAATCTTGCAACTATTCCAACTGCATGTGCTATATCAGGTCTAGTATGTACAATATACATGAATTTTCCAATCATATATCTATATAGGTTCTGATTTACCTCAGTTGACTTATTTTCCTTTGTCATCTTGTATATGGTTTCCATAGGTGTTCCAACTAGCTTGGACTCCTCCATCTTGAATATCTTGAGAACTTCCTTGATGTATTTGGATTGTGTGATGTATATGCCTACATCCTATTGAAGAATCTATAGACCAAGAAATAATTTGATCTCCCCAAACATTGACATCTCAAACTCTTTTCTCATTTCATTAGAAAATAATTTTCATAACATATCATTACCTCCAACTATGATATCATCATCAAATATTTCAGCAATCAAAATGTTATCATCAGTATCTTCTTTTAAATACAAATTACTATTTTCTCTTGTTCTTACAAATCCAATAATTATGAGATAAGAGTGAAGTCTTTCATACCATTCTCTCGGTGCTTGTTTCAATCCATACAAAGCTTTGTGTAGTCTACAAACCATGTTTCTCTTGTTAGGATCAACAAACCCTTCTGGTTGTTCAATGTATACTTCTTCTTCTAGTATTCCATTTAGGAATGCAGATTTGACATCCATTTGGTATACCTTGAATCCTTTGTAAGAAACATAAGCAAGTATAGTTCTTACTCCTTCTAGCCTAGAAATGGGTGTGAAGGTTTCTCCATAGTCAATACCTTCTTCTTGTGCATACCCTTTGCATACTAGTCTTGCTTTGTTCCTTGTGACTTCTCCATTCTCATTTAGCTTGTTTTTGAATATCCATTTGGTACCAATGGAATTCTTATCATCTGGTCTAGGTACTAATGTCCATGTTATGTTCTTCTCAATCTGCTCTATCTCTTCATTCATATCACTGACCCATTCTTCATTTTCAAGTGCAGTATTAATAAATTTAGGCTCAAAATCACAAATTAAACATCTAGTGTTCAATGACTTACTTCTTGTTCTCATTCTAGCCTTTTTGTCTACTGTTATCTGGTTGTGTGTATGGTGTCTTTTGACATACTTGGCAAGTACCGGTTCAACTCTTTGTTCATCATTCTGATTATCATCTTGACCTTCATTTTGATCGCCATCACTTGGTACATCATCTTGAGCAATTTCCTGATTTTCGATGTTTGTAGCCTGATGCTCGGGTGCATTGTTCTGTCACTCAGGAGAGATACACTATTTCTCAGATAGAGTGTCAGGTTCCTCACTATAGACAAACCTATTGTAGTCTTTCAGTTCCTTTCTGCTTTCCTCATCATTTTTCTCAACAAATTCATCTACTTTGACATTTGTACTTTCAATGATTTTGTTAGAGGATTTGTTAAGACATGTGTAAGCCTTGATTTCAGTAGAATACCCTACAAATATTCCTTCTTCACCTTTGGAGTCAATCTTTCCATTTCTATCATCTTTCAAAATATAACATTGACTTCCAAAAATTCTGAAGTAACTTACACTGGGTGTGTATCCATACCATAGCTCATAAGGTGTCTTATTGGTGTCTTTCTTCAGTTGAACTCTTTTCAATGTATAGACAACAGTACTGAAAAATTCTCTCCAGAACGTTTGAGTGATGCCTTTCTCAATCCTCAGTGTTCTGGCACAACCAACAATGGATCTGTTCCTTCTTTCAGCAATCCCATTTTCCTGTGGTGTTCTCGGTGCAGAAACATGTCTTTGAATTCCATGCTCATTACAAAAGTTAGTGAATTCATCAGAAATAAATTCTCCTCCTCTATATGATCTTAGACATTTTAGTTCATTTCTACTTTATTTTTCCACTATAGCTTTATACCATTTAAACATCTTGAATGATTCTGATTTCTCTTTTAAGAACATAACAATCATCGTTCTAGAATAATCATCTAAAAATAGAATGAAATATTTATCTCCATAGTAGTTCTTGGTTCTCATGGGTCCACATAGGTCAGTATGGACTAATTCTAGAATAGAATTAGATGTGTAGGTTTGTCTCTTGAAACTAGACTTTGTCATTTTACCTTTTTGACAATTCTTACACATGACATGGTCAGGCTTTGATATGCTTGGTAAGCCTCTTAATTTTCTTTTATTGCTTATCCTAACCATGTTGTCAAAATTCACATGACATAACCTTTTATGCTACAACCATATGTCTTCATTTTTAGCCATTAAAAAAGTGGTGTTAATATCATCAAGATAGAATAGGTTAGCTTTTGTCTATTCACCAGTTCCGATCAACCTTCCTGATTCATTAAAGATCTTTGCCTTTTTGTTCTCAAATGAAACTCAGTGTCCTGTGTTATTCATATGTGAAACACTCTTGATAGATTATAGTTAAGCCCTTTCACCCAATATGCATTTTCACATCTGACCAGATTATTCAACATTATGGTTCCTTTACCTTCAACTGGACAAGGTGAGTCATTACCCATTCTTACTAATCCACCATTATAATATTCAAAGGTTTCAAACTTTTCCTTATCTCCTGTCATCTGGTGAGTACAACCACTATCAATAATCTAGACATTATTTTTACTAACCTTAGATCTGAGTACAGTCTCAACATACCTTTCCTCTTTGTCTAAATCATCCTTCATAGCAACAAATACCACATCAATATCTTCATCAGATTCGGTGTCAGTATTCTCAGCTTTGTTCTCAGCCAGGTAACAAGCTTTCTTTCCTTTGTCCTTGTAGTATCGGTTGTCTCTTCTTTCAGATTGTCAGTTTCTTCGGTAATCTCTGTCATCACCTCTATCAAAATTATTTTCATATGATATGTCATTGTTTCTATCTTCTTTTCTTTTGTTAGGACATCTAGCAGCAAAGTGTCCAATTTCTTTACAATTAAAACATACCAATGATAATTTAGCTTTGTATCCACCTTTGCCTCTCTTTAATCTTCTAGCCATTAGTGTTTCAATCTCATCAAGTTCTTGGTCATCACTATCACTTTCACTATCATTTCTCATAGTGTGTTTATGACTTGATTTACTTATTTTCAAAGAACATTTGAATGCAGACTCAATAGTTGGTAAGATACCGTTGTCAAAGTTATTCATCTTAAATGAAATAAGTCTACCAATCAAACTATCTAGAGTAACATTGTTATTTTCTACTGCTCTCATTTCTTGTATAGTAGATACTCTAATAGCATAAATAGGCAGTAAGGTTCTTAGAATTTTAATTACCACTGATTCTTCTTCAAGTACACCTCCTACTCCTCGGATATCATTAACTACCTCTTTGATTTTGTAGCTGTACTGAGTGATGTTTTCTCCTTCTTTCATTCTTAGGTCATCAAACCTTCCTCTTAGGCTTTCAAGCTTAGTTCTTAGCACATTCTTATCTCCTCCATGTACTATCTTTAGTTTTTCCCACATTTTCTTTACACTGGTGCATGATTTGACATCTTCAAATTCAACATCAGAGAGTGAGGAAGCAAGTTCTATCATCATAGAATTGTGTTCATGCTTTTCTCTCAATTGATCAACTATTGGAGGTCCAGTAGGTAAAAAAATTTAGTATCTAAGTATTGAGTAACATCATTTCCAATACCTAATAGGTGGAGTCTTATCTTGCTTTTCCATGATGCAAAGTTGTCTTTGTTCAACTTAGGGACATCCCTTTTGCTAATATTTTGATCTTTTTCTTGAGTCTTTAAACTCCCTTTCTAAGCACACAAGCTCTGATACAAATTGTTAGAATAACTGAGAAGGGGGGGAGGGGTGAATCAGTGGCCTCAAAAATCAATCCAATAAATCAACCCAAAACTTTATACCACAAATAGAAACCTCTACTTATCTTCAGTCCTACAAGATGTATGCCTTTTGTGAACCTAACATGTATATACTACTCAGTGTTTATACTGGTTATCCTTTCCTTTAGCTTTACCGAATAGTATTCTATCTTATCTTAGCCTTTACCGAAATATAATAAATAACTTAGTGTTTACCAATCAATCCTATTTTAGTAATGTGTAAAGAAAAACATCAAAGCAATGAACCATATACACATTTGACACATGGATTTTTTAATGTGGAAACCCTGTTAGGGGAAAAATCACTTGGGACCGGTAACCCAAATTTTTCACTCTTCTGAAGTGAGCTCGGTGAAGAGCCAATCTTGTTAAAGGTTAAAAACACACTGTTAAGTGTGACCTTGTTAGAGGAATTTTAACTAACAATTTTTCACTTGACATCTGGAAATTATTATGTTGTCTTCATGAGAAACCTTTTGATACTCCTTGGGATGTATCTCAAGATAGAAAGGATGATTAGATCCTGCTGTGTTAAGATATTTTCTGAATCAATGGTTAAACTGAAACAATATATGATCTGTTCATAAATACAACTTAATCTTGCAGATGTTCAGATATATTGTATGCTCATAATACCTCTTCTGATCAATGTTCTCTTTTGTTCCTTTGCTCCAATTCTTTCAGCCAGTGAATGTTGTTGCTTCTCTATTGCTCGGTGTCTGCATAAATATTAGCTCTATTCTCCATCTTCACCAGAATTATTATCTTCACCAGAATTCTCTTTAGCATCCCTGCTTTTCATAATGAATTAGCTTGTCTCTTTATAGACATGATTTCATCATTTCTAAGTCCTTGTCTTTCTTTTTCTTGACGTGATCCACATATCTCTCCATTCTTGCTTTAAAGCTTGCTTTAGTTTTATGCCATAAATTTCCTCTTGACAACTGGGATTAAAACTAGCTTTAAATCTCTAGCTTATCTTTAGCTTTTAATTGGTCGATGAAAAAAATATAATCAAATAGTTAACTCTATATTTAGCTCCTGCCAGCTAAGTCTTTTGTCATATTTGAACTTCAGTTCTGATCGGTGTTTAACTCCTTGTTTTCTTGGTCTTGACTTTAGTTGTCCTCGGGCATCTCTGTCCGTCAAGGTTGTCTGTCCGTCAGGAAACACTGTGACCTTTACTTTTTCTCAGGTATCACTTTGGTTTTTCTCGGTAATGCTTGCTCAGGTATCTTGTTCGATTTATATTGTGACCCTTCTCAAGGTTCTCTATTCGTCAGTGTGCACTGTCCATCGGTGTTTTTGTCACTTGGTGTATACTAGACTTTTATGCATCACTGATAACATAACCTTTATCTCTTTGGTTCTTTGAAGTATTTGACAATATGTATATGACCAATCAGAGTATATCAAGTTGACATTAATGACAATATAATACATTAACTGATTTAATGTCTTGCATTAACTTTCTGCATCTCGGTGATCATCAACTTGTCATCTTCAAACATTCAATCATTTATTGTTCATCAACAATATGGAATACATAGCAAATGAAGAGTTTCTCCTTTTATTTCTTTGAAAATCCAGTGTAGGGCTCGAGTAAGAAGTTTTTAAAAACACTAAGAGCTTCATTTTCAGAGATGCAAAGCAAGAAAGAAAGTTCATGGGGATGCTTAAACAATAGCATACCTGAAGAATGTGATAAATATTCAGAGAAATATCCAGTAAACTCCATCAATAATCCTTCAAAGCCCTTGAAAATCCATTCGAGCCCTAGCATGGCGGTACCCAAAGCAGCAGAGGGAAAAGTATGAAAATGAAGATGAAAAAATGAAAATGAAGAGGGAAAAGTTGTTTTTAGATTTTGTATAACCTAAATATCATCGCTAAAATGAAAGACTTTTCTTGCCTTTATATTTTTAAAGTCTCATGGCCAAATACCCCGCAGGAAGTAGATTTTTTAGAATTTTTATTAAGCGATAATGTTTATCACTTGTAATTTCCCTTTGATTTTTGTGATTTTTCAAATTTAATAATAACAATACAAAAAGATGAAATTATGAATCTTTTTTGTATTGATATTATTAAATTTGCAATATATGGTGTTTGGTTTTTATAAAAAGCAAAAAATAAATATTTATTTTGAATTTTAAATAATTTATTAATATTATTAAAATAGTTTATAATTTTAATTTTAATAAATATTTTTTATATTATTTTTTAAAGCAAGGTGGCGATAGCCACTTAATTTATTTGTTAGTAAACAGGTTTTTCTTTTCAACTCAACTCCAAATTACCCAAAATGCTTAAGAACAATCGAATATAATAGTTGGGAAATTGTTATTGAAGAAACTAATTTCCCTCTGAATTTAAAGGTATAGCTCCCTTATATGAATGATTTTTAGTGAATTTTGCTCTTTCCTAATCTAATAGGGGTATGTTCTTAACCCGAGAACAAAAGAGGCAAACTAAGCTAATCCTAGGCAGGCAATAGCTCAGGCAGGATAAATTCCACTCTAAACCTAGCCAACCCTAAGATTTCATCAATTAGATTAACTCCCAAAATTGGTAATGCATGAACTTCTAATGAAAATGCATATGCAAAACTAAACTAAAGATGAAACAACTATGAGTCAATCTATATCATGAGAATGTTCCCATATTTGAGATAACAACGAGTTTCCCCTTTTGCTAATCACATCAATTCTTAATGCAAAGCTCTGGTTCGAACACAGATTGCAAATCCAATTTCAAAGAAACATCTAAATCAACAGAAAGATGAATGCAATGTAGATGGAACAGATAAAACAATGGTATTCAGACATACAAATTTGACTCAAGAAAATGTTATCCTTCACACCAAAATTTAGCCGACTTGATTTTGGAAATAGTACATATAGGGTCCCAGATTGGGCCATTACAAGAAAGGAGGAGAACCGAAACAGTTCAACTTCCCCAACTAGAAATGATAACTGAAATATTTATCGGTTACAATAGTATCAAAAATAGTACAAGGGGGAATCTATTTAAGTTTCAGTTTCCTTCCCCTTGTCTAATTTAGCCCTATAGGCTGTAACCGATGTAATGACTCGAATGAGTTCTTCATGCCTATTGACGTGGACGTTAGTGTATCGAATAAGCCACCAGGAATGTTCTTTGGCAAGAATCTTGATGGCATCAGTCCGATCTTTCAGTTCCTCTGTTGCTCTAAAGATGCATCCGCTAAATTGTTGGAGTTTTGGTATTTTGTCTAGGTGAGAGGCAGAATCTTCTGTTAGTTTATGCAAATAACTAGAAAATGAATTTTTCATATTGGCTACTCTGATTATTGCTTTGCCCTGGCCACTGGTTTGTGATTCTGTATGAAGCCCTAAGAGGAGTTTGAAATCTTTACTTTGTTCTTCTTTAATTTTGATATTTGTCTATTGCAACCCTGCTTCGGCCTAGATGATCATTTTGATCTTAAACTCTAGGCTCTGAAGCCATTCGATCAAAGGCTCATCTCCTTTCTATAAAATATTGGCCTTTAGAGCTTCTTTGGTCTTCATCTTTACTGCCACATGCAACATAACTATAGCATTTCACCCTCTCCAACATGAGAGTCTGTAGGTTCGCAGCAACGTTATTGCTATCTACCTCCAACCTTAAAAGAGTATTACCTAGTTACTCAACCACTGCTAGTCCCTCAGACTTGAGCCTCTCAGTCCACCACTTACCAATCTTCCCATAATGTCGATCTTCTTGCAACTTAGCCAAAATGGACTGGTTCTCTACAGTAGTGGGGTCAAAGGTGGTTTGGGTGCTGGGAATGCTTGCAATCAAAGTAAGGAGTTGTCTGATGAAGTTGGTTAGCTCCGCCACTTTTGCCTTAAGTTGGACTTTGGCAGTCTTGAGCTCCTCAAGCTTCTCCTCTATCACAACATTGGTAGATTTCCACCAATCCACCTTGGTATCATGACGGGCCAACCCCATGTCAAATGACTACAGTTGAAATTCTGAAGGAGTCGTGTCCTCGAATCTACCTTCTTTAATTGGCTTGGCCACTTCCATGGTGAAGTGTCTAGTCTCAGGATCACGACCCAGGGTAGACATTGTCTTCACCTTTTTCTGTTTGCTCATGACAGCCTTGGGCTGAATAGCTCATGACAGAGTGTCTTTGCTGGAAGTCCCTTCTTCTGCCCTCTTTCTCTTGCATTCCAGAGTATGTTCTATCAATGACTCTATTCTAGTAACTTTGTTGGCAGAGATCAACTCCTCAATGAATAATTTCCTGATGACTGGAGGTGTAACCTTTGGTTTTGAAGAAAATGGGTTTATCAAAGTAGGAGAGGAGGACACCAGCTTGGCTACTGAAGTGACCTTTTGATTCTTTTTGGCCTCTCCTTCTGATTCTATGGTTGAAGGAGTACTTTTTCCTCCATCCACTATGACAGGAGACCCTCTCCTAGGAGAATCATGGGTAGGGGTATCAATCAGTACATCTACTATGACTTCTTTTACCGACCACTCTGGTTCTACATCTTTGGTGGGCTCTTTTGTTGTCCCAATATTCAAGAGTGGACCTTCTCCACAAGTCTTCTCCAAGGTGATTATTTTCTTAGGAGGTTCATCACCTCCTCCTGCCGGCTAAGTCTATCCTTTGGCAACGTTTGGGATTGTTACTGACGAAGTAGTTGCAGTACCAACAGTGTCTTTTGTCATAGTTTGTTGACTAGGCGGCTTTCATTATGATCTCTTCCTTCAACCTGCAGTCCATTCGACCCATTGTTTTGTTCTCTTGTGAATACCCCCCATTAGGGTTGGCAAGTCCCTAATGGCTTGGTCCAGCATGGGTTCAAAACTGACAGGGGTGAGCTTTATCTCCTCGAGATATGTATCATCATTCATATGGTTACCATCGTCTTCTAGCCCCTCTACTGAAATGTTGACATTGAACCTTTTGATTTGTTCAATAGTTAACCGGGCGTAGAATCTCTCTCTGCTTTCCAGATCATCCTTGCAAGTTGCCTAGTAGTCTTCTATATCATGAACATGATGAATATCATGGCTCATTTGCAATACATCCCTGGCATAGTTCACTGGATCATATTGTGGTCTCAATTCATCGTAGGTTTCCAAAGAAAACTTCTTTGAGAATGTCTTGAGAATAGTCTTTTCCTCTGACCTGGATGCACAGCTGTAAGCCCCGGTGGTCATGGAGAAATTGTATCCCTTCTTCTTAGCTTTAGCATAGAGCAAGTTCACCTGGAGTGCTTGCCTCATTACCTCGATCAGCACAATCATATCAGTAGGATACTTGGGCAGCTTCAAAGGGAAATCATCAAAACCTGCAAGACGAAGATATGAGAAACCTCTAAATTGAATGAAATAGCATCCGAATTGGCTGATGAAAGCCATGGATTTAGGGGAGAATCTCCTTTTTGGACAACCTTGTAACTCCCTACACAATCTCATTGTGAATGCATCATTAACCCGAAGGTACTCAGCATAACTATTATGTAATTACAAAGAGGGGAAAAATTCATAAATCTTGACATCATCAAGGAATTCTTCTAATCTAGGAAGTCTTGGCTAAATTTGGATTGTAGCCAGAATGTATAAGAGAACTGAAGACAAGTAAAATTCATTCTAGCATTTAGCTCTATCTAGGGCTTCCGAGAGGTTCTCACTTACCATAAGCGCCCAATCTATGAAGTGGTGCTGGGAATAGATTACTTGAACCAAGAAGAAGTGATGGTCGACAAAATTGAGTGCCTCACTCTCACCTCTAATCCTATGGAGCAACACCAGGATGTTAATGATCTCTGGCTTCATATTAGTGTCGTATAATGTCTTTGGTAGCTTTCCCTTGGCACTCTTAGGTTCTTGAAACCATGCTTTCATTATCTCTTTCTTCCAGACTGACTTCTTAGTAATATACTCAGTCATCGCTCGACTATATGTCATTTTTGAATACTTAGCTTGATCTGGAATGTGAAGTGAGTTCTGGACCGATTCCCTGTCAATAGATAACGACACCGTATCATTGGGCAAGAGAATTTTCCTGGTGTCTAGGTTGTATCAAGTGATGCATTCTCAGATTAATTCTGGGGCTTGAACAACCATGGGAAAACTAGCAGCCTCAACTAATCTGCTCTCTTTCAACTTCTCTGTGATAGGATGTTTCTGGTCTGCTTTCAATCTGTTTTGGAAGTTCTGCATGTTAAAGAACTTCAGGGATGTATCCAAAATCTTATACCATTCAGAGGTAATTCCGTTCATCCCATCGAACCCCATGAATTTGGAAGCCATGCTTCTGATGATTCATATTTGGAAATTGGAAATATCTCTTAGGGATACAGAAGCAAGGAATAGCTAAAATATGGGACTTCAAATTCAAAGCAATTTGGTGAACAAGTGGTGGTTCTCGTTCGCAACTTTCAACTGATTTTATAACTTTTGAATTCTTACTGTTAATGGCTGACTTCCCGTGCCACACGAGTGAAAAGACCCCAACATTAATGAAAAAGCCCGTTATGAAGTAAAACAACTTTATTTGAATTAATTACCTTCCTTTTACGGGCCGTTAAGAAATGTCTTTTCACTTTAAGTAACTGCAACGGTAACTTTTCTGAGGTAGCGGAAAATCACTTTTCCGCTTCTCCTTCGGCAAAGAAATTCTTTTGGAGTGTTCTTAGTTCAGAAGTCTACCAAGGGAAAAATTTAGTCTATCAGGATGCCAAAATGGCATGTGTCGACTTCATCTACTTTCTTTATATCTCAGATACTTTATGGGACAGGTTCTTTTTCAAAATCACTTTGCTTAGATGATTTGGTGGAAAACTCACCCCATGGGTCGAAACCCGCTTGTAAGAGTAGGGGAGAAGCCATTTTTTGCTTTTTTGCCTTTGGCTTATTTCCACAATTTCTCTCTATTGAATCATTTCTTTGGCTTGAAGAAGTGTAAATCAGACACAACAACCCTTCTTAAGCCTAAAGGATCCATTTCAACACTGTACTTCTTGCTGAGGCATCACCCAGTAGTTATCAGTACAAGATGCATTGTTGATACTTTTCCGCCAGTGGAGAAGGTCGAGCGTGATTCTCCACCAAGCTATAGAATAAAGAATTATGGCTACATACTTCCATTGTGTGTAATACCAATGTTAGAAATCCTTGAACCACATCCTTTACCGGATTGGGAACTTAACCTACCCGAAGATTACATGAACTCAGATGCCCATTCCCCCCAGCTATAAAAGAGAAGGCAATTGGGAAAAATCCGGTAAAGACTCCCTAGCCTAAGGGAAAGATTTCTAGACTTAGACTCAGGACTAACAAGAAACTTTTCATCCACTACTATACACCAATCACTTACTTTTGGTCCGAAAGGTATGTGGACCAAAAGTGGGGCAACATTATTATATTAATATTACTATCAAACGATTTAATTATTGCTTAATAATATTAATATAACCAGTATTTATTAAAGTAATTAATTATAAATCATTTAATAATTATTAAATATGGTGCAAATTAGATATTTTATTTTTACTTTTAAAATGTCAAATAAATATTTTGTGGAGTTATGACAAATGCAAGAGTTATAATGATGCAGTTGCTAAATTCTTTGGGAAGTTATTACTCTTCGGAGGCCTTTATGAGTTATTTTGAGGGATAAGACTACATTTAGTAGGGGTCTTTATGATGATATTGATTGGGCATGACTTTTTGGTCACTATTTTGCCTATTTATAGTTATTTGGGGGTCTCAAAACAAGCCTAATTGACTGCATCCGACCTAGGAGTTATTGCTCCCCAAAATGGAGTTGGATGTGAAAATCATAAGTATGAGTTGAAGGCTCATTTATAAGAGAGTTCTTTCCTTAATAAATTTTTGTATTTGTAATATTCATTAATGAGTTAATCTTCTTATTTTATTTAAAATCAATATGTATTAAATGGCAAGATTTAATTATTTAGTAAATATTATTTTTGATAAAATAAGAGTGTTATGTTTTCTTTTTTACAATATTTTAAATATAATGTAATATTGGTTAAGTGATAATTTAATAAAATACTTGTGATAAATTAGTAAACTACTTGTGATAAATTGTGTATAAATTTAATAAACTACTTAGTGACATTTGTTGAAGTAATTTGTCAAATATTACTGTAATAAATGTTGTTATTTATTTATTCATAAATCAAATAAATAAGGGAGTTAGAAGGTTTGCATACTCGAAGAGTCAAATTAAGATTCGTAGTTATTTTATTTTTTGCATGATATTAAATTGTAAATATTAATTAAGTGTTCATAAGAAATGCTTAATTAAATATTAATTGATCGTTTAGTTGCATCACAGTTTTAGAATTATAGTGGTGATTTAATGATACCAATGACAAGGTGGAACACAGATAATGACTATGAGACCAAAATGTTTTGCAATAACAGTAGTCAGACGATGTTGAAGATCAGCGATACATGCAAACAATAGGAACATCAATAAGGAATGTATTGGACACAAAGCAAACATCAAGGAACACATAATTAGTAATACAATGCTACAGGTGTCTCAAACATCATCTTAAATTTCATGTATTCATTACTAGTAATAATGAGGGTCATAAATGTCAAGTATTTTTTCTTAATTTTTGAGGATACATAATAGAGTGCAAAAGATAGTGGAAAACTCGACGCCAAAGAATGGAGACTCTTTTATTCCATCTTTTGTTCCAACAAAAAGGCATTATTTTAGGCACAAAATACACTAAAATTTGGTGCTATTTTAGGTGCTAATTGCCAATTTTGTTGTAGTGATTCTTGGAGAGATTTTTGAGGTAGAGCTTTCACTTTAGTTAATGTAGTTAGGGAGAATGCTAACAGACCAAGCAAGGATGTGATAGTGTCGATTGTTAAAAATGATTGTTTCATTAAAATTTACAAGGAAAACAACACAACTTCCAAGCCTCATCAAATTTTGATTTTAAAGAACATCTTCTATTTATCGACAATAAAGGTCAATGAAATCTCATTAAGGGTAGAAGTCTCTGAAATTTTTATGGTTAGGGAAAGAAGTGAGAAAAAAAATAGGAGACAATAGTAAAGTTTTTTCTCCTCATTGCATTTTGTGAGGAAAGTACAAGAGCAATACAATCTTATTAATTTAGAGGGAAAAATAAGAATTGACACATCTAAAATAAAAGGACATTCAATTATCTCTTCCAATTCAATGCAGGTTTATAGAGTTCATAAATTTATATTAATGTCAAATTCGATATAACAAGGAAGTTATGAGGAGCAAGAACAGTCATAGAACAGAGTTCTAATGGCTGCATGAACAGTAGCATAATAAAGTTTCAATGGCTGCAGAAACAATCAATGAATATAGTTTTGGATGGTCTATGAGGGGGTTCATTTTTGCATGAATTATGGACAATTTTGGAGCATTTTTAGGAGTAGTTCTATGTTAGTTTTGGAGCCCATGTGATGCATGCTTGCATAAGGATAGTTTTGGGGCCTTTATAATGCATAATGTTAATTTAGACACTAATTTAGGTGCTAAATTAGGTGCTAAATTAGGCGCTAATTTTGGCACTACATTAGATGCAAAGTTAGGCGCTACTAATTTAGGGTTTCAAATAGGTGCTAATTTAAGTGCTAAACTAGGCACTAAAATAGGCATTAAGTTAGGTGCTACTAAATAGGTGCTAATTTAGGACCTAATTTAGGTGCTAAATTGGGCGCTAATTTAGGTACTAAATTAGATACTAAATTAGACACTACTAATTTAGGAGCTAACTTAGGTGCTAATTTAGTCATTAATTTAGGCACTAATTTAGGAGCTAACTTAGCTGCTAAAATAGGCACTAATTTAGGAACTAAGTTAGGTGCTAAAATAGGCACTAAGTTAGGTGCTACTAAAATAGGCACTAGTTTAGGTGCTAAAATAGATGCTAATTTAGACACTAAATTAGGTGCTAAATTATACACTACTAATTTAGGAGCTAATTTTGGCGCCAAATAGTGCCTGATTTAGAGCCTACTTTTTTTTCCGACGCAAATAGTGCCAACTTTTCCAAAAATTAAAGAAAGATACATTGAAAAAGTGGGTGGAAGCAAAAAAGGGAGCTAATTGTCTATTTTGCAATAGTGTCTACAGTTCGAGGTGTGGCATTGAGTTATGTGTATCTTTAATTATTGGGTGTATGATTTTTTCTTTGGGCTCTGATATTGTGATTTTGTTGTATATATGATCAAGCTTACTACAGTAGCAATGATTATGATTTTATTGGTTCTTGAAGCTCAAGATTTTTTGAGATTTATACTTGTATTTAGTTCTATTATTCAATAAAAGAGATATTTTGTTTGGCTAGGTTTTTCCCTCAAGTATGAGGGTTTTCTCAGGGTATCTTTGGTGTTTATGTGCTTTGTTTACCTGTTATTTATTTATGCTATTATGATTCTCAAAAATTAACACTCTTGGTATTTATTATCTATTTACATATTGATCTCTACATTTATTGGGTTGTGATTTGATTTCATTTATGTGGGGAAATCCTTCACCTTAATAGTTATTAAACTTTTCATAAGTTTCTTTGAGCTTATCATATAATAAAACACACTTTAACCATTGTATGTGTGGCGCACAATGTTCCCTAAGCTTGGCCAAGATTTTAAACCATTGCATATAATAATATTATACAAGCTAGAAACTCCTATCAATTCTGCCACTTACTACATATAAGGTCATTTTTTATGTGTAATCACCTAAAATTGGTTTGGTCTAATCAGAGGCCTAGATATCAATTGAATTATCCTAGCTCCTAATCATGACATCAAATCCAGTCTCAATCTTAATTTTGTAATTGAATTAGATCGATTTAATTGCATAATTCATCATAAATCAGAAATCAAACATCAAAGCTTCATCATCCAATATGAGTGAATTGATTCATTAATTAATCGTAGCCTAATTAATTAAATCAAACTCAAAAATACCTTGGATAGAGTTATTAATTAAGTGAATTAAATAAATGTCTTATTATCCACTAAAGCACAAAAGGACAAATGACTTGGCCCAAGCCAATAGGATCAAATCCACATGGATCACTCAAAGTTCAATCTCAACCATCCCTCAAGGATGAATCTTAACCATCAAATTCAAATTTGAATTTTACTTCGAAAAGGAAATATATAAAACTCCGCTCAATCAAGGAATTTACATATCTAGATCATTTTGATGACATGTAACTGATTGAATGTTTGAAGATGTTAAGTTGGTCACCGAAATGTAGAAAGATAATGCAAGACATTAAATCAAATAATGGATTGTATTGTCATTGATGTAAACTTGATATAATCTAAATGGTTATAATCAAAGTGTCAAAGACTTCAGAGAATCAGAGAGATAAATATTATGCTTTCAGTAATGCATAAAAGACAAGCATTCACTAAGTGACTTCAAACACCGACAGCTAGTGGAAACTGACAGACATATATAACCAAAAGTTAAGTCATAGTGATGCCTGAGCAAAGAAACTGACGAGCATTATTGAAGAGAAGAATCAAAAACATTATCGATGGCCAGAATTATAGTGTTAACCGATGAGAAGAACTTTGCAGTGAAGCCTGAAGGACAAATAAACCTGATGGATAGACAACCCCGATGGAGAAGACCAATGAGAACTAAAGTGTTGACCGAAGCTATCAAAGAGTTAAAACACTGAAGTTAACTGGAGTTCAAAAGTGACAAAATATCTAGCTGACAGAGCTAAAAATAGACTTAACTAGTAGCTATCATTGTTTTCATTGACAAGATAAAGCCAGAGATAAGTAAAGGATTTAAATCTATTTTATCAAGTTGGCAAGAAGATTTATATGATATAAAAAAAAGAGTGATGCTTTAAATCAAGATTGGCTAAGATTACGGATCACACCAAGATCAAGAAAATCAATAAGAAATAAATGGTGATATCATGTCTATAAAGAGATAACTTAATTCATTATGAATTAAAGGGGAGTGAATGAAAAAGAGGATGCTAAAGAGAAACTGATGAAGAACAACTTCATACAGTCTTGATCAATCAAGCTGAGGAAAGAGCTAAAGATTTCTGTAGACACTGAGCAACAAAGCATAGCATCACCGAGCAGAAACAAATGTGGAGCATAGGTATTAAAAAGATATATTGATCAGAATGGTTTAATGAGATTACAATAGATCTGAAAATATGCAAGTATAAGTTGTATATGTGAATAGATCATTTATTGTTTCAGTTTAACCATTGATTCAGAAAGTCTCTTAACCAAGCAAGATTTAAAGATCCTTTCTATATTAAGATACATCCCAAGGAGTATCAAACAGTTTGATCATGAAGATAGCATGAGATGCCATATACCATTTGAAAAACCAGGGTTTGGTCATAGAAGGTAGCATAGAGATTCTTGATATCAAGTGAAAAACTAAACTTTGAAATCCTCTAACAAGATCACACCTAACAGTGTGTTTGTAACCTTTAACAAGGTTGGATCTTCACTGAGCTCACTTCAGAAGAGTGAAAATTTTGGGTTACCGTTCCCAAGTGGTTTTTCCCTTAACAGGGTTTCCACATTAAAATCAATGTGTCAATGTGTTTATGAGTCATTACTTTAGTGTTTTCCATTACACATAACTAATCTGGATTGATCGGTATACACTAAGCTATTTACTATTTTTGGTAAATTGAAAGACTGCTATTCGTTAAACATAAAGGATAAGGTTTAAAAGGTAACTCTGAGAAGTAGTTATTTGATAAGTATATTTGAAGGCATACATCTTATAGAACTGAAGATAACTAGAGGCTTAATATTGTAGTACTAAGTTTTTGGTTTGATTTATTGGAATATTTTTGAGGCCACTAATTCACCCCCCTCTCAGTTATTACTAACAATTGGCATCATAGCTTGTGTGCTTAGAAAGGGAGTTTAACAGCTCAAGAAAAAGATCAAAAGATGAACAAATGAGATGTGCCCAAGTTGAATAAAGACAAATTTGCATCATGACAAAGTAGAATAAGAATCCATCTATCAGGTATTGGTAATGATGTTACTCAACACCTTGATACTGAATATGTGTTGCCTACAGGTCCTCATACTCTTGAGAAATTAAGAGAAAAACATGAGCATAATTGCATGATGATAGAACTTGCTTCCTCACTCTTTGATGCTGAGTTTGAAGATGTCAAAACTTGCACCTCTGCAAATAAAATGTGGGATAAGTTGAAACTCATACATGGAGGAGATGCTAACGTACTAAGAGCCAAGGCAGTAGCCTAAGAGAGATGTTTGATGACCTAAGGATGAAAGAAGGAGAAAATATCACTCAGTATAGCTGCAGAATCAAAGAGGTAGTTAATGCTATCCGAGGAGTTGGAGGTGTACTTGAAGAGGAGACAGTGGTAAGTAAAATCTTAAGAACCTTACTACTTGTATATGATATTAGAGTTTCTAATATTAAAGAAATGAGAGCAGTTGCAAACAATACAGTTACTCTAGATAGTTTGAATGGTAAACTGATTTCATTTGAGATGAATAACTTTGATAATAGTGTCTTACCATCTATAGAATCTGCATTCAAATCTTCTTTGAATATAAGTAAGTCAAGTCATAGATGCACTATTAGAAATGATAGTGAAAGTGATAATGAGGATCAAGGACTTGATGAGATTGAAGCAACAATGGAAAGAAAACTACAAAGAGGCAGAGGTAGATACAAATGTAAATTACCACTTGTATGTTTTAATTGTAAAGAGGTTGGACACTTTGCTGCAAGAAGTCCTAATAGATGAAAAGATGACAGAAGTAATGATAGAACATATGAAAAGAAGTTTTGACTGAGGTGATAAAAAAGATTACCGAAGAAACCAACAAACTAAAAGAAGAGATACCCAAGACTACAAGGACAAAGGAAAGAAAGCTTGTTACGTAGCTGAGAACAGAGATGATGATACTGACACCGAATCTAAAGAAGATATTGAGATGGTGTTTGTAGCCATGAAGGATGACTCAGATGATGAAGAAGAAAGGTATGTAGAAATTACACTGATATCTAAGGTTAGTAAGAATGATGTATGGATCATAGATAGTGGATGCACTCACCACATGACTGGTGATAAGCAAAAGTTTGAAATTTTTGAATACTATAATGGTGGTTCAGTAAGAATGGGTAATGACACACCTTATCTAGTTGAAGGTAAAGGAACCATAATGTTGGATAACTTGATCAAATGTGAAAATACTTATTGGGTAAAAGGACTAAATTATAATCTATTAAGTATTTCACAACTGAACAATACAGGTCACCGAGTAGTATTTGAGAATAAGAAGGCAAAGATCTTCAATGAATAAGGAAGGTTGATCGGAACTGGTGAGCAGAAAAAAGGTAACCTTTTCTATATTGATGACATTAACACCACTTGTTTAATTTCTAGAAACAAAAACATATGGTTGTGGCACAAAAGATTGTGTCATGTGAATTTTGACAACATGATAAAGATAAGCAATAAAAGGAATGTCAGAGGCTTACCAAGCATGACAAAGCCCGAGCATGTCGTGTGCAAGAACTGTCAAAAAGGTAAGATGACAAAGTCTAGTTTCAAGAGTAAAACCCATGCATCTAATACAATTCTAGAATTAGTCCATACTAATCTATGTGGACCCATGAGGAAAAAGAGTTACTATGGAGATAGGTATTTCATTATCTTTGTTGATGATTATTCTAGAATGATGACAATTATGTTCTTAAAAGATAAATCATAAGCATTCAAGATGTTTAAATGGTATAAGGCTATGGTGGAAAAACAAAGTGACAATAAATTGAAATTCTTAAGGTTAGATAGAGGAGGGGAATTTATTTCAGATGAATTCACAAATTTCTGTAATGAGCATGGAATTAAAAGATAGGTTTCTGCACAAAGAACACCATAGCAAAATGGCATTGCTAAGAGGAGAAACATATCAATTGTTGACTATGAAAGAACATTGATGGTTGATAAAAGAATTACTCAAACTTTATGGAGGGAAGCCGTCAGTACTGTTGTCTACACATTAAACAAAGTACAATTGAAGAAGGATACAAAGAAGACACCCTATGATCTTTGGTATGGTTACACACCCAATGTAAGCTACTTCAAAATCTTTGGTATTCAATATTATATTTTGAAGGATGATAGAAATGGAAAGCTTGACTCCAAAAGTGATGAAGGTATCTTTCTAGGGTATTCCACGGAAAGCAAGGCTTATAAATGTCTTAAAAAGTCATCTAACAAGATCATTGAAAGTGCAAATGTAAAAATAGATGAATTTGCAGAAAATAATGACAAGGAAAGAACAAAAGAACCAGAGGACTACAACAGGTTTTTTTTATACTGAAGAGCCTAACACTCTACCCGAGAAACAATGTATCACTCCCAAGCAATAGAACATTGCACCTGAGCATCAGGCTACAATTACCAAAAATCAAGATAATACTCAAGATGATGTACCAAGCGATGGATATCAGAATGAAGGTCAAGAAGATGATCAAAATGATGGACAAAGAGCTGAACCAAAAATTGCCAAGTATGTTAGAAGACATCATCCACAGAATCAAATCATAGGAGACAAGAAGGCTGGAATGAGAACAAGAAGTAAGTTACTAAACACTAGATGTTTACTTTGTGATTTTGAGCCCAAATCTGTTGATACTGCACTTAAGAATGAAGAATGGGTCAGTGCTATGAATGAAGAAATATAATAGATTGAGAAGACCAGTACATGGACACTAGTACCAAGACTTGATGACAAGAATGTCATTGGTACCAAATGGATATTCAAAAACAAGATGAATGAGAATGGAGAAGTCACAAGAAACAAAGCAAGGTTAGTATGCAAGGGGTATGCACAAGAAGAAGGTATTGACTATGGAGAAACATTTGCACCTGTTGCTAGAATAGAAGGAGTAAGAATCTTACTTGCTTATTCTGCATTCAAAGGATTCAAGGTATATCAAATGGATGTCAAATCTGCATTCCTAAATGGAATACTAGAAGAGGAGGTATACATTAAACAACCAGAAGGGTTTGTTGATCCAGACAAGAGGAACATGGTATGTAGACTACATAAATCCTTGTATGGATTGAAACAAGCACTGAGACTGGTATGAAAGACTTCACTCCTATCTCATTAGCATTGAATTTGTAAGAACAAGTGAAAATATTAATCTATACTTAAAAGAAGATACTGATGGTAATATTCTGATTTCTGAAATATTTGTTGATGATATCATTTTTGGGGAAATGAAATGTTATACAAATCCTTTGCTAATGAAATGAGCAAAGAATTTGAAATGTCTATGTTTGGGGAGATCAAATTCTTTCTTGGTCTACAAATTCTTCAACAAGATGCAGACCTATATATCACTCAGTCCAAATACATCAAGGAAGTGCTGAAGATATTCAAGATGGAAGATTCCAAGCTAGTTGGAACACCTATGGCTACCAGATGTAAGTTGACAAAAGAAGACAAATCAAATGAGGTAAATCAGACCTTGTATAGATCAATGATTGGAAAACTAATGTATGTCGTTCATACCAGACCATATATAGCACATGTAGTTGGAATAGTTGCAAGATTCTCTACTAATCCCAAAGAATCACATATCACTGTTTCCAAGAGAATTCTGAGATATCTGAAGAACACCGAGGACTATGGCTTATGGTATAAAAGAGAAGGAAAATTTAAACTAAAAGTCTATACAGATTCTAATTGGGCTGGAAATATTGATGACCGAAAGAGCACAACTAGAGGAGAATTCTTCATGGGTGACAAACGTGTCACATGGATCACCAAGAAGCAAGGATGCATCTCTCAGTCTACTGCAGAAGCAGAGTATGTGGCTACTACTGCAAATTGCTCCAATATTGCATAAATCAAACAATTGCTGGAAGGTATGAATATGAAGATCCTTGAACCAGTGATTATCTATTGTGATAATACCATTGCAATTAACATTTCTAAGAATCCATTCATGCATGCTAAGACTAAGCATATTGCTATCAAGTATCACTATTTAAGAGATCAAGTACAAACAAAGGAGGTGATACTAGAATATGTCCAATCAAAGGAATAATTAGCTGATATATTCACCAAGCCATTACCAAAAGATATATTTGAGTACTTGAGACAGAGATTAGGGGTACAACGCTTGTCTATCGGTCAATAAGCTGACTAGGAGGCTGCATCAGCCTACACATAATCATAAGATCATTCATTTTGATGCAAGCACCAAAATGAACAAAAATAGATACATCTATACACAACAAGGTACAAATCTACACCAAACACGAGAGACAATGTATTGCTGATGGATAGGGAAATTCAAGGAGTATATTATAAAAAGGGATGGAAGATGATATAGAAGAATTGTTTGGCATTGTTTTCAAAGGGAGAGATGATCTCATTATCATAAGGGAGAGAGATTCTCATTATTATAAGGGAGAGATGATCTCATTATCAGGAAAATATTATATCATTATCCATAAAGAGAAGTTCCTAAGAATAAAAAGGAAGAGTTAATCAATATTCATAGGGAGAGATTACATATGAAATATTCATATAAAGGGAGAGAAGTAACTAAGGGAGAGAGTACATACAAAGGAAGAGATTTCCATCAAAGTAAAAAGAGATTATCAAGGAGAAGAATAGTCAAGGCAATGCACATATCAGAATAGAGACAAAAGCTGCTACATCTATCCAGTAAAGGGATTAAAGATTGAGGAACCTACTCTGCAAGAAACAAATCTAAGCTATATGAGCTTACCGAGAGCTAGACATTTTTAATAGTTACAATAGGAAAGATTGATGAAAATGTTATATTTCATATTGCATTAGTAATAATATAGTATGACAATGTAGTGTGTTGCCATCAATGCCAAAGGGAGAGATGGATGACATGTAACTGATTGAATGTTTGAAGATGTTAAGTTGATCACCCAAATGTAGAAAGATAATGAAAGACATTAAATCAATTAATGGATTGTATTTTTATTGATGTCAAATTTATATAATCTAAATGGTTATAATCAAAGTGTGAAAGAATTCAAAGAATCAGAGAGATAAAGATTATGCTTTCAGTAATGCATAAAAGACAACATTCACTAAGTGACTTCAAACACCGACGACTAGTGGAAACCAATAGAGAGAGATAATTGAAAGTTAAGTCACAGTGATGCCCAAGAAAAGAAACCGATGAGAATTACAAAAGAGAAGAATCACAAGCATTACCGATAGCTAGAATTATAGTGTTAACCGATGAGAAAAACTTTGCAATGAAGACCGAAGGACAAACAACCCCGATGGACAGAAAACCTTAACAAAGAAGCCTGAGGAGAACTAAAGTGTTGAATGAAGCTATTAAAGAGTTAAAATACTAAAGTTAACTGGAGTTCAAAAATGACAAAAATATCTAGCTGGTAGAGCTAAAAAGACTTAACTGGTAGTTATCATTGTTTTTATCGACAAGATAAAGCCAGAGATAAGTAAAGGATTTAAAGATGTTTTATCCAGTTGGAAAGAAGATTTCTATGAGATAAAATATGAGTTATGCTTTAAATCAAGATTGGCTAAGATTGTGGATCACGCCAAGATCAAGAAAATCAAGAATAAATGAACGGTGAAATCATGTCTATAAAGAGGCAACTTAATTCACTATGAATTAAATATGAGTGAATGAAAAAGAGGATGCTAAAGAGAAACTGATGAAGAAAAACTTCACACAGTCCTGATCAATCAAGCTGAGGAAAGAGACAAAGATTTTTGCAGACACCAAGAAACAGAGCATAGCATCACTAAGCAGAAACAAAGTGGAGCAAAGGTATTAAAAAGATATATTGATCAGAATGGTTTAATGAGCTTACAATAGATCTGAAAATCTGCAAGTATAAGTTGTAAATGTGAACAGATCATTTATTGTTTCAGTTTAACCATTGATTCAAAAATTCTCTTAACTGAGTAGGATTTAAAGATCATTTATATATTGAGATACATCCCAAGGAGTATCAAAAAGTTTGATCATGAAGATAGCATGAGATGCCAGATACCATTTGACAAACCAGGGTTTGGTCATAGAAGGTAGCATAGAGATGCCCAATATCAAGTGACAAACTAATATTTTAAATCCTCTAACAAGGTCACACCTAACAGTGTGTTTGTAACCTTTAACAAGGTTGGCTCTTCACCGAGCTCACTTCAGAAGAGTGAAAATTTTGGGTTACCAATCCCAAGTGGTTTTTCCCTTAACAGGGTTTCCACATTAAAATCCATGTGTCAATGTGTTTACGAGTCATTACTTTAGTGTTTTGCATCACACATAACTAACCTGGATTGATCGGTATACACTAAGCTATTTACTATTTTTTGATAAATTGAAAGACTCCTATTCAGTAAACATAAAGGATAAGGTTTAAAAGGTAACTCCGTGCAATAGTTATTTGATAAGTATATTTAAAGGCATACATCTTTTAGGACTGAAGATAACTAGAGGCTTAATATTGTGGTACTAAGTTTTTGGTTTGATTTATTGGAATATTTTTGAGGCCACTGATTCACCCCCCCTCTTAGTTATTACTAACACTTTCATTGCGTAGACATAATGCTAATTTCATTTCTAAGATATTTCATTCTAGGAGCATAATTGAGATCATTTTAGCTTGGAAAACATCATAATTAGATGCATTTGAGCATTTTTAATTGAATCTTCCATCATAGGGATTGTCTATTCAATATGAATTAGTGCTAATCTGAGAGAGTTTTATGTAATTCAATTGAATCTTCTTGTGTAGGAATAAATAGGAGGATTTTTGTAGTTTATTGGATTGAATTAGACTAAATTTGATGCTATCCTACTAATTTAATGTCTTATTGAGTGTTGTGTGGTAGGATATGCAGATATACTAATGCTCGTCATGTAGTTTGCCTTGGAAATAAACTAAACAATGTCTTCTAATAAGATTTTTTTAGGTATCCAAGTAAAATTTGAATTTGATTCTTAATCTGATAAGAGGATTATGCTCTTTTCCCAAGAGGAAAATCAGAAATCAAAAGCGAGATTAAATTTTGAGTTCAAAATTCTTGGAAATTGAACCTTGTTTGGTGTGTTTGGGAAAGGTGACAAGGTAGGGAAGTATGCTCTTTTACCATTGGGAAAATCAGAACCCTAGACCCTTGAATCTAATCCAATTTCATTATTGTTTTAATCTTTAGAGGGCCTGTCAGTTAAGGTAAAAAGCTCTTGGGAACGACCCCAGTGAGGACAGGTGGATGCCATCCCTTCCACTTCACTATAATCAAGACACTTCCTTGAGATGAAAATCTTAGAAAACTTAATCATTTCTTTCCTTGGACCATTTTATTGATTCTTCCTTGGACATTCTTGAGTGTGTGTCGAGTGGCTTCAATCTTGCTTGCAAGACTACACTCACTTAGGTATTCATAGGGGCTATACACCTCAATCTTTCCTTGTGTAAGACTACGAGGGATTGTTATGAATGGATGCCTTTATTAGATACTTTATGCTAGTGACCACCCAGTTCACCTCAGAAAGGTGATCATATTTGTGCCAGGAAGATAGTAACTTCCCTAAGGAAATCTCCATATCATTCCCTTTAGAACTTAGAGTCGGATAATACGACGTTTCTCGATCCATTGCATGATCTTCAATGGTCATATTATGATTAGCTCTTGAGTGTGTACCTAAGTTAGAGAGCAAAGATTTTCATGCTAAGCCAATTGATTAGGGATAGGTGTGTTTGCATTTGTGGATTTACTCACAAAAAATCTAAAGATCAAACACTCATTACCAAGACAAAAGACATCATTTTGTTTGTTGTGTGTGTATCACTGATTGAACAAGCAAAAATACCTAAAAATACATCTGAGACATCAAAAATTTATAAACTATTGACTGTCATCTAGAAATAGATTCTGAAGTGTCCTAAAAGGTTGTTTCCTGCATCTAAAATATCATTTCTGGCATCAAAACATTATCTCCAGTATTTTAAGCATCATCTCTGGTCTTTTGCATCATCTCCAGGGTTTTAAACATCATCTCCTTCCTTAATTCATCATTTACAATCCTTGTTTGGTCATCTTCAATGGATTTCATCATTTTTGATTGTCAGTCAGTCATTTATGATCAAAAGGTCATTTATGGTATCTGTTTCATCATTTTTAGGAGGGATAGCCTATTTGGTCATTTTAAAAATAGAGGGAATTTTCATACTTCTTCTGTTAGAATAAATTCACTTTTGGTGTACCCATTAAGATTTTGTTTTAGATCCAACCATCACAAATACAATTATCTAACATCAAACCATGATTTTTTGCAATTGATTCAATTATTCCTTTTTTCAAAACATATCACTTGGTTCAATAAGCTTTCTTATCATAGAGATCACTATCAAGGTTAATCTAACCTTCATCCAGATCTATGACATCATCCAATCATCAACAAGTATCTCAACTTTGACCAATTGGTACTATAGCCTATTAATAGTGAAACAATCAGTGATAAATCAATCATCATTTCAAATCAAGGGTTATCCAATCTTACATGGTGTGGACAAGAAGTTTTCATTTTGAACAAATTGATATTGAACACATTCCTAGAACACAACTCGTACCAAAATCAGAATAGGATCCAAATCAAGACCCTTTCACTTCTAATCAAACTACCTTTCAAGTATATCATACCAACAACAACGATATGGAAGGAACTGAGAATGACTGGGCTACTCACACTAAAAATGATAATCATGATGATGGAGAGGAGATAACTAGCAAATATATCCAGAAATTCCAACAAGACACAATATTTTAAAATATCATGGGCAAAATCTTAATGGTTGAGAAATAAAAATAATTCATGCATCTAGAAGCTACGAGAATCAAGTAACCTCAAGACTTTGATGTCAAACAACTCAAAATGCACAAAGAAGAAAATCCTATGGCTACTCTTGTCAAATATATTGAAGGATTGCAAACTAAGATTCTTGACATAAAAAATGAAAAGGACACATCTTTGAAGAAATATTCACTTAGCAAAATATGACAAGTACATGGTACTTATAGATCCTCAAGATAACATATAAGAGTTTTATATTGTTAGTATGGAATTAATTCATGAACATACATACCTTATGAGGTTTTTTCCGCGTAGCTTAGGTTGACATAAGACAAAATGGTTTTCTAAACTACCATCTAGGATTGAAACCTTCCAAGAGCTGGTCAGTCGATTCATGTAAAAACACTCAGACAACATCCAACATCCCTTCACAATGATAGATCTATGCAACACTAAAGAACGTATCAGTGAACCTTTCATTTCATTCTTGCAGAGATGGAGAAGGATGTTTGCAAGATATCCTCGATTAATTCCTGAAATAGAGAAGATGGACATCTTTGTCAATAATTTGGTTACAAAGATGAATCACTATCTTGAACATTAGTGTATTCCAACATTTGAAAAAATGATTGAGATGGGCATAAAAATTGAAGATACCTTGGTTAAAAGAGGAGAGATTAAACTGTATAAAGATTTCAAAGGATCTTATACTAACGCAAATAACAATCAAGATAAATCCAAGTATTGGAACAAGAATCAAAATGTTGTAAATGATGGGGTAGTGGATGCTCATAATATAAATCCAAAGAAGCCAACATTTAATATTTCTGCTAATGCTCCCCCTAATGTCCCTAATACCACGTCTACCTTACAAATCAATCAAGAATTAAAAATGAAAAAAACCACCTTTCACAAATAGTCCCAAAAGGGTATTCAAACCTCTTAGAGAGTCTCTGATGAATTGGCACTACACAAGCTTCTCACTCACAAGGTTATTACTCTACCTTAAGCTAGACCTTATGAACCACCGGTTAAACCAAAATGGTGGAATGATTCTCACTATTGCAAATATAATCGAAACAAAGGCCATAAGATAATGAGTACATAAATCTTAAACATTTTCTGCAAGACTTGATTGATAATGAAGTAATCATAGTGGATGGACACAAGATGAATGAGGACCATATGAAATTGAAAACACCATTGCCCAATTATGAGAAAGCAGAATCATCCAACACCAAAGGAAATCAAGTGAATTATATTTATTCTCATGATAAGACTATCAATATGTTGGAAGCCTGGGATCAACACATTAATGTGATCATCATAAAAGATAAGAAACATGATGAATCTACTAACGCGGTAACAAGAGGTCAAGCTAAAGTGGTACTGAAAGGTGATTCTTCTAAATTATCGACATCATCAAAGCCAACATCAACCAAACAAGCCTCATCATCTTCATCCTCTAATTATAGTTTGGTTGATCAATTGCGAAAGACTCTGGTACAAATATATATTCTTGAACTACTCAAAATTTCTCCATCACGCAAACACATCTTGGAAAAGGCTCTGGTTGAAACAATTGTTCCTAACAATATAGATGTAGATAAATTTCAAGACATGGTTGGACATTTGAATACACTACACTACTTATCCTTCTCAGAAGAAGATGATAATGCTCTCGGTCATCTGTATAATCTTCCCTTACATATAGAAGTGTTTATCCATAAACACAAAGTGAAACAAGTATTGATAGACAAAGGAGCGGTCTTAAATATCCGTACTCGAATTCTAGTTAAAGAATTGGGATTATCATATCAGGATATAGACCCTAAAAAGAGAATAACAATCAAGGCAGACAATGAGGAGGAGATATCATCCAAAGGATTAGTAATGTTTTCAATCAGAGGTGGACCAATGGAAAGAAATGTGGTATTCCAAGTATTAGATCTAAATTTTTTGTACAACATTCTCCTAGGGAGGCCTTGTATACATTAGATGTAGGTGGGCCTTAAACCTTTCATCAATGCTGGAAATTTTCTGATAACAGAGAAGATATTACAACTCCAGGGGACAATTTATTTCCAATTCTATAACAATGTTTGGCAATCAAATGAAAGAATGGTCCCACATAACAAATTAGAGGCGATGACGGAACAAAAAATAGAAATTTCAACATCATTCATATTAAGAGAATTTGAAAAGAAATTGAAATTACAAGACAATTGGATTGGAAGATACAAGGTAGACCAACTACTTTCAATAACAACACTACCTCTTTCACCAAGATCACAAGGAAAACCTTCATTATCTACAATGTCTGTAAATCCTAAAGAACAAACTATCTATAATGGAAACTTTGTAGGAGGTAAATTAGTAGTAGGGGAAAATGAGGATAATGGCATATTAAAGTAGATATATAAGGAAAAAGATGAATTTCATCAAGACGTTAAACATGTTCAGATTGCAATTCAACAATATGGGTGTGGTTTCTATACTATGAAACAAATGGGATATCAAGGAAAAGGACCCCTCATAAAAAATAAAGAAGGTCTTGTAGAGCCAATTCTAATGAATTTCAGGAATCCCAAGGACAAAATCTGATTAGGGTGTAAAGATGAAGAAGATATCCCACTCATTCAAAATGGACCAATGTTTTATCAAGAGGAAGATGAATCTGAAGAAGAAGCTAAAATTGTTCCCTTTTCATCTGAAACAGTTGTTACATGTACAAGAAGGAATCCCTAATTACCGAGAACCATACATTTCACAGTCATGGAAAAATTAAGAAGATCCAATTTTGATACAACTATCATTTCAAGAAATAGAACAAAAAAATGTTGGAAACACTGAGAGGGGGGGGGGTGAATCAGTGTTTAGCTAATTATTCAATTTCAGCAACTTTAAACATAAATCAATTATGTATTACTTGAATCTTAACACAAGATCACATAACACATAATATGGTTACGGGGAAACCTTGATTAGTGGAAAACCCCAGTGGGAATTAGTACCCACAAATATTTCACTAGTATAATGAACCTGTTAAAGTTCCTTTGCCCTGTTAGGAGTAGTCTTTACAATGCAAATACAATGACCTGGTTAAAGGCTTGACCCTTTTAGGAGTCTTTTATAAACAACCCTATTAGGGGTGAGGACTCACTATCCAAGAGCTCACTGCTCGATGAGAAAGAAGGCTACAACCTCCTGAGAATAGATATGCACTATATCCAAAAGTGAATTGCTGTATATGACACAAATGTTTGATTAGTTCCGGTTATGCACTTATGCTCTTATCTTCTTTTAGGGCTCTATCTCATACTGACATATTTATACTACTCTTCTATATCTCTGCTCTGCATATTTCTTCAACACACCCTAATACAAAATTGCATGTCATATATATATGTCCATGCCTGAATAGACACGACTATAGACAAGACCTTAGCCAGCCCAAAAAAAAATACAATGCTTCCAAACTAATTGGATTAAGCATGATTACATAAGTGATTAAGACATGATTAAAAACACACTATAATAGGTGCATAGCCTTTACAAAACAAAATGTCATACGCTGATACAAAATCTTAGGTCGACTCTGTGCTCTATTTCCTAAACTGCTAGAGGCACTTCAACTTGCTGTAACTTCTTTGTACTATCTTTTCGTACCATGTGTGTATATAATTAACATCTTAGCATATCATAAGGCTTATGTATGAATGTGCATATCCTAATTTGATCTTTCGCACGTGCGTTGGTGCTTTGATTGACTGCAGACCTCTATTCTATTTTGTCTTCCATACTTAGCCATTTCTGTCTTCCAAGTTTTCTTGAAAAAACTTTGTATGACTTTGTTTCCATAATGAAAACACAAAATAAGTGATAATTACTCTAATTGTCAACTTTCCAACAATCTCCCCCTTTTTCATTAATGGCAACAAAGGAATGTGGCCAAGTTGTTTTAATCTTTGACTTGAAAACAAAAAAATTTATCTCATAACTTAGGCTATATAACATATTCCTTTTATACATTACTCCCCCTTTGAAATTAATGGCAAAGATGTCAAAAAAATTGTAAGTGTCTAGATATTTACTCCATGTATACATCTGGATATACAATCTGAAGATACTTGATCTCTTTCTGCCAAAATGCCTTCATTGCATCAACTGTTTGGAGATGGGCGCATAGAACATATGTGAGCTTCTCCATTTTTATTAGATCCATGCAGGGACCTTGATCATACGTGACCATAGTGGCATCAATTTGTTTCATGTTCTCATCTAGAACTACTAAGGAGGGCTCTAGTGCATTTCTTAGTTGAGTCTGCCTGATTCTTATCTTATTGATATCAAAATTTGCCTTTTCAATCTTTTCCAACTGACCTTGATAGATATTATTGCAGATTTTCATGTCTTGCATGGATGTTTCAACTGATTTTCTAACACTGTCAACCAAGATATCTATCCATGCAGTTAGCTATTACATTTCTGCCTTTAGCTGCCAACTCTTTCAACATAGACTGACCAATCTTTAATGAGTTTAGATCTAAGGTAAAATTCTTTACCAGTTCATTTAGTCTTTCCTTTTTATACTCATATTCTTCATTTCTAGTAGTTGAGTCTACTAAGCTTGTAAAATGTGCTTTGAAGCTTGTTAGGATGTTGTCTACACCATCAACTAACTGAATTTTAGCTACTTTCTTGTCCGCAGGTACTAGGTCATTCAGAACGTTCACTGATTCCAAGAAGAGAGGGTTTCTCATAACCTATTTCTCTTTTGATTTTTCCATGGGTAGGATGCTGATCTTGATCAAATGTTCTTCTCCCCATGCATCTAATCTTTCTGAATTAGGGGTCAAACTTGACAACAATGAGGTTACTAGTTTTCTAGGAGTGAATATAATATTCTGATTAACATCCATGCATTCATTTTTCACTGGGATCTCCATAGAGGGTAGTTCATCCTTTTTTCCTTCATCTAGACCTGTGGTGTCTTCTACAGGAATTTGTTCTTGCTGAAAAGAAGTGTCATCAGTGCATGCCTTCTTAGTTTCTTCAATTTTCACAAATGCTTCCTCAAACTTGTCTGATTCATTATCTCAAGCTTTCATTGATATCTCAACATCATTGATTGTAATTGTTTCTTCTAAATCTTTTACTATCATTAAGGGTGATGGAGCTTTAGGCACTGAATCCTATGGACTTGTCATAGGTGCATTAGAAGTCTCTGGTGCTTTATCCTATTTTGGAGGGACTGGAGTCATTTTAACTATAGGCGCCATTGATGGATACATATGTCTATCCATAAACACTTGTGAAAATTATTTTTTAGTCTCTTTTTCAACTAACTCATAATCATTGTTCATTATGTGAAGAGTCCTTGTCTTGGTTCTCAGATGAGGTTTTACCAAGTCTAGCAGAATTACTTTTTCTTCATGTGAACAAACAGGGAGAAGATTGTCTAATGTTTCTTCCCTAATCCTCAAGTCTTCCTCAATTGCCTTTCTTTTCATTAGTTCTAGTATGTTCCATAATTTATCTGGTATTACTGTCTTAAGTTCTAGAACTAAATTTTTAAACTTGATCATGTGAGGGATAAGCATAGAATGTATTTCTATTTTGTCTATCTCTTGATACTTGTCATAGACCTTTGCAATTGTATCCAGTCTTCCTTCATTGACAATTCTGTTCTTTAGAATGTTGAGACTAGGTCTGAATCCTACCTCAGGAGGGGCTTGAGTGTTCTTTACCTTTCTCCTTGTGGTTCTTGAAGATGGATGACTTGTGGGAATTTTCTTCTTCCTTCTAGTCATCTTACTTGGTATTGATGGTGGAGATGCTTCCAAGTCAATAGTAGTTGAGGGCACAAATGTACTTTTATTAGATTTCTTCATCTTCTTCTTGGGCATATAATCAAAATTCTTTGTTTTAACTTCTATTTGTTTGAGCTCTCTTGCAATCTTAGCTTCCCTAGCTTTGTCTAGGTCTTCTTGAGTAAATCCATGAACTTTTAGGATATTAGAAGTAATCCCTGATGCCTTCCTTTTGTTGTCTGTACTGTACAAGATAGAATCAACTTGATTTGTCTTTTCTCTGTAAGTGCCCCATCTAGGTTCATTGGGATCTTTAGGTGCAGATAAGAGAACTTGTGCATACCCTTTGAAAACCTGTTCTTCAGCTTCATAGCCAAGTGGATGAATCCATTTTGTTCTTGGTTCCACTACCTCCATGCAAGTGCAATCAGTTTCCACCATGAAACATATGGTGTCTTTGTATTTCTCAACTATCTTCTAAGGTAATCTGAACCTCTTCTGCATTTTAATATTAAATGTTTTGATATCCATATCCATACTATCTTTTTCACTACTCTCTAATGTAGATTTTAGTGATATCTGAGTCATAGTAGGTTTACTTCTATCTAGGTAAAGATTTGCAACTTTACCAACAATGTGGAAGTACAGGTAGATGATCAAAGAGCCAAACCTGAATATCTTTCTCTTGTCATGCTTAATGGCCTTGATGTTATTAATCAACTGTGCACACAATAGTTCACTGAGATTGTACTGAGTGTTATCTTTCACTATCCTTATTGCTTCCAGAAATATTGCCGCAGACACCCTATTTAGTCTACTTGCCTGCTGAAACTTGTATCCAAGTATCATAGTGAGTAGTTTGATATCATCCTCCTTAATAAGATCAACTATCATACCACGCCTATCAGTTCTAGATAAGAAAACTCATTCAACCTACTTCTTAACATCCTTTCCAGTAGGAAGAACTGGTCTAGTCTTAGGAAGTCCAGTCAATTCATGGATTAGGTCTGCAGTGATGCAGACAGGAACCTCACCGATCTAGTATAGGTCATCATGTATCCTGCTCAGTAATATCTTTACCCATTCTGGCTCATAGACCTCATGCGTGTTGGAGTACTCAAAGATAGGGTTATCAGTGAGATGCGCGTATTCATCATTGAATGAGTAGTCTGGTTTCATCATTGAACCCATAAGAGTAGCAATGTTGTTGTCTCCAACTATTTCCTTCTTGCAGTATATGTACGCACGAATGTCTTCCACATGCATGACTCTTAACGGAGTCTTAGAGAATGCTCCTTCAACATCATCTAATATAGACTTGAATGGATGCTTCTTAAAGGCAAATCTCTTCCTTTTAGCAATGTCAAATACAATTGGGGTTGCTATACTTACTTGCAACTTGATTAAGTAGGGTTTTACAGCAATTTGAAATTACGCGACTGCTAGGGTTCCATTTCAACTTGCAATCCATTCACCAAATGATCAAATCAATACCTTTGATTGGTTTGATGCTTGGTGCTCCTGAGCTCTTTATAGGTTTTATGATCTCAAATGTAAACAATGAGAGTAATCAATCAATCCACTGATTTATATAATGTTTTTCTGCATTTAATGTCGTAAGTGCTTTTACTGAGACTTTCAAAATTTATTCAGAATGAAGTATAGACAATGCATGCATGAATACTGCATTATTTTGTTATCACTGACATGAATCCAAAGGCGCATACTTGGAGGTGAGTATACCAGCCACACAGGGGTTTAGAGCTAGAATAGCTCCCCCTAAGACCATGAGGGTCAACTATCTAGAAGTAGAAGGTGCGTCCACTAAGGATGAATCTACTACCTTGTTCTCTTCATTATCCTTCTTTACTTCAACCCATATTTTATCTGAGTTAGCTTTAGCTTCCACAAACTTAACTTCTCCTTATTCTTCAAACAGAGACTTTTTAGGATTCTCTTGTCCTTGTATTCTTGACCTGCAAAATCTTGAGATGTGTCTAGCTTTTCCACATGAGTGATAGATGATAGGAGGTCTAATGTTGTTATTCATCATGTTGTATTTCTTGGCTGTATGTCCATTGTAATTACATATCTGACATGTAATGTTCTACAAGTTTATTTGAGGTTGATTTCTCTGATTGTATTGAGTCTAATTCCTTTGGTTCAGTTGTGACTGATTTCTTTGATTTGACCTGCAATGAATATCCCTATGACCAAACTTATTACATGAGTAATAGTAACCATTGAAGGGTCTTACATCCTTACAATATCTTTCCTAGTGTCCATGCTTGTTATAGGCATAGAAAGTGCGGTTAACTATCTTGTGCTTATCTTTTAGTGGTTCTGCTTTAGTTTCTTCAAGAGTTTCAGTTTTCTTTTCTGCTGAAGATTCTATTAGAGCTTTCTTTCTTTCTTGTGATGAATTGATCTCAATTTGAGCTGTACTGTATCCCATACTAGTGGTATCACCTTTTAGTTTCTATGCTTAAAGTTGTGATAGAATTAAATCATAACTTGTGTGAAGTTTATCAATCTTGTCTTTTGCTCCTGATAATTCAGATTCAATCTTATTCTTGATGTTTTCCAATTCCAATATTTTCATATTGGCTTGCATGAGTTCTTCATCTAACTATTTATTTTCTTTGTTCTTCTCTTCAATAGCTGTTAGGCTATCAGTTAACTGATCATTCAATTCTTCTATCTTATCCTTCAAAGACATGTTCTCTTCATTTAACTTCTTGACCATTTTTCCCAAGTCATTGGTAGAGCAATCTTTTAGATCTTTCCTTAATTTCTTGATAAGCATTTGAGAGCCATCAACTTTTAGTTTAAGTTCCTCATTTTATTTTTCAGATCTATCTAGATCTTCAAGGTTTGCTTCAAAATTCTTTTTTAGATGTTTAGCTTCTGCTGAATCCATGATCTCCTCAAATGGTTAAACTTTTCTCTCAGAGGACCAAAGCTCTGATACCAATTGTTGGAAACACTGAGAGGAGGGGGGGGGGTGAATCAATGTATTCAATTTCAACAACTTTAAACATAAATCAATTATGTATTACTTGAAGCTTAACACAAGATCACATAACACATAATATGATTACGGGGAAACCTTGATTAGAGGAAAACCCCGGTGGTAATTAGTACCCACAAATATTGCACTAGTATAATGAGCCTATTAAAGTTCCTTTTCCCTGTTAGGAGTAGTCTTTACAATGCAAGTACAATGACCTGGTTAAAGGCCTGACCCTGTTAGGAGTCTTTTACAAACAACCCTATTAGGGGTGAGGACTCACTGTCCAAGAGCTCACTACTCGATGAGAAAGAAGGCCACAACCTCCTGAGAATAGATATGCACTATATCCAAAAGTGAACTGATGTATATGACACATATGTCTAATCAGTTTCAGTTATGCGCTTATGCTCTTATCTTCTTTTAGGGCTCTATCTCATACTAAAATCTTTATACTACTCTTCTATATCTCTGCTCTGCATATTTCTTTAACACACCCTAATACAAAAGTGCATGCCATATATATATGTCCATCCCTGAATGGACGCGACTATAGACAAGACTTTAGTCGGCCCAAAAATACAATATACAATGCTTCCAAACTAATTGGCTTGATTACATAAGTGATTAAGACATGATTAAAAACACACTATAATAGGCGCATAGCCTTTACAAAACAAAATGTCATACGCTGATCCAAAATCTTAGGTTGGCTCTATGCTCTATTTCCTAAACTGCTAGAGGCACTTCAACTTTTTGTAACTTCTTCGTACTATCTTTCTGTACCATGCGTGTATAGAATTAACATCTTAACATATCATAAGGCTTATGTATGAATGCACATATCCTGATTCGATCTTCTGCACGTGCGTTGGTGCTTTGATCGACTGCAGACCTCTGTTCTGTTCTGTCTTCCATACTTAGCCATTTCTGTCTTCCAAGTTTTCTTGACAAAAATTTGTATGACTTTGTTGCCATAATGACAACAAAAAATAAGTCACAATTACTCTGATTGTCAACTTTCCAACACAAATAAGGGAAGAGTCTGACTCTGGAGAAGAAATGGATTATGAACCCATCACACATAAAAGATTTTTATCCTTACAGAGGGAAATAAATACCTCACATCAAGAACCTGAGGTCAACTTCACTAAAAATGAAGCACCAATGACCATTACTCATTTCTTGAATAGATCAAATGATAGTCAGACTTCCTCTCATGAATATGAATTTCATGAAAGAGAGAGTGAACACGGAAACAAGCATCCTAATTGGGTACAACTAGTGACAATCACTCATGTTCTAGACTTACCACATTATGCTGAGACTGACTCGAATGAATATGAATGGACTCTTTTTCTGTTGCCACAATGGACATTTAAATAAAGTTGATACATAAATATGTATTCTGATTTGAAGAGGGACAAAGCTCCAGTGTAAGATCATTTGAAGTTGGTTCACAAAATATTGACGATGACTCGAGTGAGAATAGTGAGATTATTTTTGATCTAAGTATTCTTTAGAAAAGTGTTGTTATAGACCACATCGATACTTTTTAAAGCTATGAAAAAATTCAATTATGACTTTAGAGATATTTGAAATCAATCCTAACGATACCTTACAACTAGTCCAGACTGAACTTGTTGACTAGACCTTGTCTAAATCTATGGATATACCCATGTTTCCCGATGACTATGCTATAGCTTATTACCTTAGCATGGTAGAACCCTTAACTCCTTCCACCAGTGAATCAAAATTTTAGTCGATAGTGGAAATATCAAGTTTTCTTGCCACAAAAGAAAAAAAGAAAAAAAATCAAAGATCTGAGGGTGAAAACCATTTTATGGCAGTCTTAGATCAGAAAAAAGTAAAAATAAAGGATACATCCAATAGTGAAAACCTCATTGAGGTGCTAGAGGATGGAAAAATTGATATTCTTCTAGAATACTCTCAAGAATGATCTCTAGTGCTCATAGAACCTACACAACCAATAAATCTTGGTACTGAGGAAGCACCGCAAATCATATACATTTATCAGTCATTATCTGGAGAGGAGAAACAATAATTTACACAATTCTTTAAGGAGAGAAAGATAAAATTTTCTTGGTCCTAACCAGATATGCAAGGATTGGGCCCTGATATAATTATGCATCGCTTGTCCATAGCTTGAGGAGTGAAGCCATTAAATTAGAAACTAAGGAAAATGCATCCTCATATCAGAGTCTTAGTTAAAGTTGAACTGAAAAAATATTGAAAGCAGGGTTTATCAGAGAAATTGCATACACTGAGTGGATATCTAATATAGTTCCAATATCTAAACTAGACAAGTCGATCAAATGTTGTACAAACTTTTGAGATGTAAAAAAAGCGTGTCCCAATGATGATTTTCTCCTACCAAATATAGATGTCATTGTGGATCTCACACCAGGATACAATATGTTATCATGGATGGTTTCTCGGGTTATAATCAGATTCAAATTGCTCAGGAAGATTAAGACAAAATAAATTTTACATGTCCCTGGGGCACTTTTTTTTGGAACGTCATGCCCTTCAGACTCAAGGATGCGGGGGAAACATATCAAAGAGTGATGACGATGATTTTTTATGACATGATGCATAAGAACATGGAGGATTATGTTGATGACACCCTAGGAAATCACTAAAATACAAAACAAAATATAGTAGATTTAGATAATATTCTGGACAAGATGGAACACTTTAAGCTCAGGTTGACTTCGAAGAAGTGCGCATTTGGGGTTACTTATGGAAATTTCTTATAATATATAGTCTTCGCTAAAGGAATTGAGGTAGATCTAGAAAAGGTAAAAGAAATCACGGAGATGAAACCACCCACGAATATCAGTTAAGTGTGGTCATTACAAGGAAACCTACATTCAGTCCAAAGGTTTATTGCTCAACTGGCTGATAAAATTCAACCATTTACCAAACTTATGCATAAAGGAATCACCTACCAATGGGATGAAACACGTGATAAATCATTTAAGAAACTCAAACAATATCTAGAAAATCCACCAATTCTGATGGCTCCCATACTAGGAAAGCTATTATTTCTATATGTATCAATAACTAACACCTCAATGTGAGTACTCTTAGCACAACAAGAGGAAAATGGAAAAGAAAGAACAATATACTACATCAAAAAAATACTAGTCCAATATGAAATTAATTACACAGCCATTGAAAAGGCTTGTCTTACATTTGTATTTGCATTACAAGTTAAGCCATTATATGCTGGAAGATTTGATCAAGTTGGTAGTCAAGATTGATCCTTTGAAATATCTCCTCAACAAAGAAACATTAACAGGGGGATTGGATAAATGGGTGACGATTCTCAGTGAATTTGATATATAATACATGGAATTCAAAGCTATTAAAGGATAGGTTATCACAGACCAACTAGCTGAGGCACCATTAGCAAGAGACAATCCTCTAACAATAGAATTCCCCGATGAATCTATTTTTTCTGATCACAGAATACTCATGGAAAATGTATTTTAATGGTTCCTTTACTCAACAAGGATCTGGAGTAGGTATATTATTCATTTCACTACAAGGATACATAATACGCAAAGCATACAAAATCTCATTCCCATGTACCAACAATATCGTGGAATATGAAGCATTAGTCAATGGATTAAAAATGACAATAGAATGAAAGATCACTGAATTGCATATCTACGGTGATTCCCAGTTGATAATAAATCAAACCAATAATGATTACCAGAATAAGGATGACAAGCTAGTGCCATATAAAAACATGGTGGATGATTTTAGAATTACTTCATATGCATAAAATTTGATCAGATTCCTCGTGCAAATAATCTAGTGGCAGAGGCAATGGCCAACTTAACATCTTTGTTACAACTATCAGATAGACAATCATGTTATGAATTCCTCATGGAAGAGTTACCATATCCTTCATATGATTGTCCTAACTCTAAACTAGTGTGCCAAATTGTGAGTTGTGAGTCTCCTCGCTATGGACAAATCCTTGATTACCTCAAGACCAATGCCTTACCCGATAGTCTATCTAAAATCCAAAAATGATATCTTATTCGCCAAGCCTCCAAACATGTGATCATAGCTGATGATTTTTATCAAAGAGGTTTTGATGGTAATATACTAATATTCTTAGAACTTGAAGAATCCAACAACACTTTACGAGAAGTCCACGAAGGTATTTGTGGACCACATTGAAATGGCCTCACTCTGGCTAAGAAACTCTTGCGAATTGGATACTATTGTCCCAAAATTGAGAAAGATGTTTCCAAATGCACAAAATTATGTAAAAAATGCCAAATTTATGGTAATCTCATACACACTCCAACCAGAGAACTGTTACCATTCATTATACACTAGCCTTTTCAGCAGTGGGCCTTTAATTTGATTGGTCAAATTTACCCATCTTCTTCCAGTGGACATAAGTTCATTATAACAACAAAATAATAATTTACGAAGTGTGTTGAACATATATCATTGATCACTACTATAGGAAAACAAATCTCAATGTTTATCCTTAACTATATTATCTGTAGATATTGTATTCCCTCATCAATAGTGACAGATAATGGTAAATACTTCAAGAACAAAGATGTAACAAAACTCTGTGACAAGTTTAATATTATTCAACACTTCTCATCTATATATTACCCTCAAGGAAATGGATAGGAGGAGGTAAGTAAAAAAAATATTCTAAATATTCTCGTACGCATAGTCAATGGATCGGGTAAAGACTGGCATGTATAGATAAATCTAGCTCTTTGGGCCTATCGCACAAGTATTAGAACACCAACATGATACACTCACTATTCTCTGGCTTATGGCGCAGAGCCAGTTCTACCTATTGAAGTAGAAATACCATCTTTGAGAGTATCACTATGAGGGTTAATCACAAATGATGATTATAGAATCTCTAGGTTACAAGAACTAGAACTACTTGTTGAATGATGTCAAGATGATTTTGAACATCTACAAGGCTATCATAAGAGAATAGAAAAAGGATACAAAAAAAGGTTAAACATTGATATTTTCTAGGAGGATATCTTGTACTATGTAAAAATCTTAAAAATCAACAACATCGGGAAAAGAAAGGCAAGTTTGAACCAAATTGGTTAGGACCTTTTATCATCGCAGTAGTATTTGGATCTAGTGTTTATCAGTTGGCCACTATAGAAGAAGATGCACTTCTTGATCCAATCAATACAAATAATTTGAAGAGGTTCTATGCATAGATCATTGTAATTAAGATTTGTATAGTGGAAAAAGTCCTGAAAAAATTAGAAAAAATAGTAAATATTGAGTCAAAAGTTTTTAGGGAAATTAAAGTATGATGGTGCATTACCCCTTAGAACTTTGTCCACTGAAGAGCCATTTCAAATGTGGGGGATAGATTTCATTGGTGAAATCACTGATGTATCCAATGGACAACATAAATGGATCCTAGTTGCAACAGATTACTTTCCCAAATGGGTTGAGGCCATACCCTCTAGACAAGCTACAAGCAAGGTGGTGATAAAATTCTTAACAAAGAACATACTAACCAGGTTTGGTGTTCCTTGAAATATTATTTGTGATAATGACATGTGTTTTAGATCCAAGGAGTTCTCTGATTTTTGCGGTACTTATGGTATCAATTTTTCATACTCTTCCCACTACCATCCACAAGGAAATGGTCAGGCATAATCTAGTAACAAGAACATCTTGAAAATCATAAAAATGATGTTGAGTAATAACAAAAGGGCATGAGAATCCAAATCACCTCTAGCACTTTGGGTAGATAGAATAACAATCAATAAATCTATAGGGCTTGCTCCTTATGAATTGGTCTATGGGAAACAGGCTAGGGTACCTTTGAATAATCTACTCCTTGTATACAAATTTGTCAGAGAGAAACAATTAGGAGACCTAAATTTCATGGAAAATAGGATGGATCATCTTATAGAACTAGATGAAGTGAGAATAAATACACAAAGTCAGAATGTGAAGAAATAGATGCAAGTAAAAACTTTGCATGATTAGAGAACTAAGGAAAGGACCTTTTAGAAGGGATATTGGGTGTTGAAGTGGAATGCCAAAGATCAAGATAAAGGGAAGAATGGTAAATTTGAAGATTTATGGCTAGGAACTTATATACATTTTGATAATGCAGGAGAAAAGAGCTATTTGTTACAAGACACAGAAGGTCATATTCAGGAATTCCCAACTCATGCTCACTATTTAAAACCATTCTTCTTTTAAAGCAAGAAGTATTTCTAACTCTACATTTTCGTTAAGTATTATTTTTCTTTGATGTTTTTATTTTATTTCTATTTTGGTCTGCTTCTCCAGAGAAAACAAAGTTCTTGCTATATCCTATTATGAACACACATCCCCAGAAAGAGCCACTGGTGAAATCCTAATTTGTAGATTAATCTCCATACCTAATTGCTCAGGGAAGTATCTCTTATGCCTATGCTATTAGTGACTATTTTATTAGCATTTTAATTATAATTATTGAATTTATTTATCTCTCAACCTGCATATTCATATTTGAATTCATAAAGCTAGCCATTACACATGTTTTCACATTTTATTTTATACATTTTTTGCTGATCTTTCCAACAACTAAACATCAACGAAGATCGATGGCAAGCCCTTTCCCTCAGTCAACAAGATGAAGAATTTTAATCATTAAGGCATCACCCAATGTTGACGTGTCCTAGTCCCACTAAGATCTGAGTGGTAGATTAACAGTTAAAGCATCATTTAGATAAAACTTCATCGACAGTCGGCATGTTTCCTTAAAGGAGAAGATGTAGATTCTTTAACCTCCAAGGCATTACGGCAGATCGATACGTGTCTTGGACCCAATTGATTCTCAGCAATGAAGAACGAAGACCTACGATTAAATTCTGATGAAGTTCTGTAAGGATCTACGGTCGGTGTTATGCCTCAAAGCTTAAGATGAATGATCTTTAATCTTCAAGGAAACATGACAGTGTGAAACATACCATGGGCCCACCAAGTCTGAGGATGAGACAATGAGGATATAGGTGGAAACATATAATTGGATGGATAGGATGACAAGGTTACATGCTTTTTTACAAGGCAGGTTAAAGTATGAGATACTAAAGCTTCATCTTTTAACACATGGGTTTAATCAAGGATGGTGACTTAACCGAGCAATAAAGATGATCGATTGATAACAAAGCTTTGAGGATCAATCTATGGTTAAGTTGATGAAGATCAATGATAGGTGATATGCCTCAAAGAAGAATTTGCAGGATCTTTAACCATTAATTCATCACGATAGAGCAACACATGTCTAGGGCCCACCAAGGTCTGAGCTATATGATCAGTTGTTAAAAGATGGAAAGCATTGACGGTAGGTGTGTTTCCTTGATCGGGAGATGTGCATTGTTTACTCTTCAAGGAATTACATGATCTTAACATGTGTCTTGGAAAATTGACAAGGCAGAGAGATTGGATGGCGATGTCGACAGGGATTTTTATATATTATTTAATTTCATATTATAATTTAAAATGTATTAACGAAGGGTTTTGTATATTTGATTAACATGTTGTCGACATCTTCATGCAGGGTTTTTGAAGGTGGTGATTGCCAAAATAATGTGACCCTGGTGAAATTGAGGAGGATGATCACATGCAAACATACTTGGAGGAATTTTTACGAGCATGAAGAAAACTAGAGGGTGGTCGACAATGTCAACATTCCTACTTTCAATGACGATTCTTATATTCAACATGCCAGAGATGATATTCAATATTTGAAGTAGAGATATATGATAAATACATATGGTCAAAGTAATGTGATTATGCAGAGTCATTGTTTGATAATCTAAGAATGAATTACCAAGGATTTACTAAGAAATTATTGATTAAACCTAATTGGTTGACAACTATTCTTAACAAGGATGATTAGTCATTCCTTTAAATATAACTAATGTTTAGTTGTTGATCATAGGATTAGGTTTTAATTATCAAAAGGCACATCAGTCTAAATCTTGTATATGCTCCCTTGGATTTATGTTAATAGGGATACCAAGATCATGTGAAAAAAAAGACATTAATCATATTATTTTTGTTCTAGTCTTGATCACAACTGCAACATGGACTCAAATGTACTATTTTTCAAAATAAATAAAAGATAAGTGTTTATGTCTCACTTGTGGAAAAATGGTTAAATTCATTTCAATTAGTACTTTGCAATTATTGAAGGAATTTTAATTGTCATTCTAGATATGCTTGTGTAGAGATATTACATGTCTCATATCATTGTTTGATCATAAAGGAGTTTGTGAAAAGTAAGCGTTTCCTACTTCTTGTTCAACTGGTCTCCCAACCATAGGAGTTAAATTCATTTCAACTAACAAAGATATAAATAGAATTAATCTCTCTGCATCCAAAGCATTCAAATATTTGATAGTATTGATACTGTCTTGAAAAGTTGTACATAGGATTGATTTTGGATTGACTCTATTGCCCAATTGATATAGGTACTAATCTAATTAATTATTGGATATCAGCATTAAGTTCATGGTTTCATGTTGTTGAGATATTCTAGTATTCAATCATGTATATATACATTCTTATAAATAAATTTTACAATCTTTATAAAGCATTTAGTTTTGCAACTATATGTTATTTATCACAAGTTTATTTCTTTCAAGTACCTTACCATATTTGAGAGGGAGAAGTTTGAAGTGATTTCATCTGCTATAAAAAGCATTGAAGGAGAGATCAGGGTATAGGCCTACCAGCCTTGGTTTTGTAGAGGGCCAGAATTCCAAAATTTTTAACTTTGCTTAGTTGAAGCTTGTTAGTTTCCCAAGTCACTTAGGTTTCCCACCATTAGATTGGCAAGTCCATAGGAAATCCAATCTGTTGATTTGAACACCAACACTAAATACTTATATTTTCATCAATTGATACAATATCTCAATATCACCAATCAACAAACACAAGTACATAAATTACAAGTAGTATGATCTGATTGTAAGGGTTCTGAATTCTGAGTAGCTCTATGATGTCCAAGTACTATAGAAGCAAAAGGGGAATTCAAGACATTTTTCTTTGGTTGCTTCTTATTTATATTAGTTTTTTCTTATCATGTCTCTCTGTTAGTAATAACTGAGAGGGGGGGTGAATCAGTGGCCTCAAAAATTTATCCTTTTAAACTTCAATCCATCGATTAATACACCTCAGATTATTAAGTCCCTACAAGATGTATGCCTTTGAAATACTTGAAACAAATGATTGTCTGTCAGTTTACCTTGTCTGTCCTTCTTCTCCTTGATAACCGATAAGTAGTAAAACTTATTTACCGATACTCAGTAAATATGCAGAGTATACCAGTCAATCCATAAATACTTATGTGAAATATAAAACAATAAAGTAATAAACCATACACACATAACACAAGGATTTTAACGTGGAAACCCTATTACGGGAAAAACCACTGGGACCGGTACCCCAAATTTTCACTCTTCTGAAGTGAGCCCTGTTAGGAGCCAAACCTGTTAAAGGTTACAAACACACTGTTAAGTGCGACCTTGTTAGAGGATTTTTATACATAGGTTGTCACTAAGTATCTGGCATCTACACTACCATCCTTAAATCAGTCTCATGTCTGTCAATAGGCTTTATGCTAATCTTACTACCATCCTTGAATCAGCCTCCATATTAGACTGTCAATAGGCTTTAGGTAATACTAATGCTACTATCATGAGTCAACCTTCTGGTAATCTGTTAGGATATACCTCAATTACAAAAGACTGTTAAGTCTTGCTCTGTTAAGAGACTTAATGCTTCAATGGTTAAACTGAAACACAATGACCTATTTCTAATGCAACTTTGAATTGTAGATATTTAGATCTATTTACATACAATACCTCTCTAATCAATGTATCAATTCCATTCCTTTGTTCTTCATTCTTTCTGCTCTGTGATGATGTGCTTCACTATGTGTCGATGTCTACAAAATTCTTTAGCTCTCCCTTAGCTTGATTGATGAGGACTGTATGAAGTTTATCCTTCATCAGTTTCTCTTTAGCATCTACTCTCAATTCACTCCCTAGTGTCTGAGTGTATTTCGAAATGAATTATGATTGTCTCTTATATAGACATGATTTTCCATGATTCTTGATTCTTGATTCTTGGCGTGAAAAACAATCCAGCCAATTTGATTTACGGCTTTAACTCCTGATTTATCTCGTAGTTA
>MU227141.1:3715487-3728050 GCA_018584345.1 Thuja plicata | reverse complement strand
AAATGAAATAAACTTATTTAATTCATTTAGAAATATAGGAATTAATTATTTAAACAATGAAATTGCTTTTTAATAATTAGGGGACTATAGCCATTTTAATTAAATTAAATAGGCTAGGAGAATGGGTAATTTGCAAGTGGGTATTTGATTTTGGAATTTATTTAATTCCTTTATAATTAAATATTATAGCCATATTTGATTTTGGTTTGATTTGATTGGTCAAAATTGATTTGAATTGTATGGCTATAATAGTTAATATAAATCGGTGATAAAAATCACCTAGGATATTAAATTGATTTGAAGAATTATGCAGGGCAGTAACAGGGTCGTTTGGACATAAGTCAAGGGTATGATCACACTTAGGGAAAATAGGGTCCATAGTTGGAACAAACCAAATTTAGGTGGTTACATTTGCCCCTCTTTGAATTGATGTGCGAGCAGCACATTGATTCAAAGAAAGTTTTTGATTTTGACTTCAGAAAGGTTGAGAATTCCGTCCTTGGTTGTTGAACGAAATGTTGATGAGATCAGTCTCGCACTTTGATTAGACTAAACTGATAGAATTGATTTTGAACTTGGTTGTCGTCCAAAAATCAACAAAAGATTTTAAAAATACCAATTCTGAACTTGATTGTCGTCCAAAAATTGATAATACTGATTCTGAGCTTGGTTGTCATCCAAAAGCCAGTATGAAGCTGCCAAGAGCTTTAAAAATCTTCTAAAATGAGGAAACATAAGATATCCAGCTTATGAGAACCAAAGCTTTTTATCCAATAGATCTGACTTAGTCAAGGAAACTGTTATGCCCCTAGTTTGTTTGATAATGAAGTCATTTTGATGTTGTTTCGAGCAAAAATTTAATTGATGATAGTGTGATCATGCTCCCTCAGGAACGAAATCGAAGGAAAGAAATAAAATCCCTCAGTTGTAGAGAACAAAACACTTGCACTAAATGATAAGGCCAGAAAGAGTGAAGTAGAAGATGGTGTGTTTAAAAATAAACACACGATTATCAAGTTAATTATGTGAAAATATGAGTAATAATGATGTTTAGATCAAGATGTATGATGAAATGTTCCGTATTGTACCATATTGTTGTATTTTTTAGTTTTGTATTTCCAAAATGTATGCAAAATGTATGCTATAGATGATATCAGTAATATAAATGATGTAAGTAACTTGATAGTGGTAGAAGAAGATAGAAACCATGTTTTAAGCTTAAATTTCCTTATGTTTGTTATGTATTGTTGAAAAAAAATGCATCAGGAAATCTTTTAAATGTAGCTATATGAAGACTCTTAGGACTTGTCACTGATTTAGCAAATATTGCAACATTTTTATCATCATTGGGTTCTTTTGGAACGGATACCATTGAATAGTACAATCATCACTAATACCCACTAATATTATGATAATATAAATACTATATTTTATTGGGATGTCAGAAATAGACTTAGTTATCAAGGCATAGAAGCCAGGATAACAAAACATTCACCTTCCTTTTAATATACCAGTTTCTGATTAAGGCAAGATATTGAACCCGTAATGACCTTGAAAATTCATATCCTTGGGTACATTATGATTTGTATACCGTAGTGAGAATCTGGATCAGAAAATAGACAAGGAAATTGCGTCAAAACTCACCGTAGTTTACACATAACAAAGATTGAGATATATGCGGCTATCCACCCATAGTGGCAGCTCTTACCATAAACATCTAAGTTAGGTGAAATTTATAGGATCATATGAAACAATCACCATACGCAGAAAATCAAGAAAACATTATGCCCCCAATCCTTGTGACTCTTTGTCTTTGCGCAGACGTCATTGAGTAACTAAGAAGACATAATAATAAATTAGCAATTGTGAATCAATCAAATAAAATTCATAATTACTTAGATGCCGCTAGTTGAAAACATCATCAGGACATGAAAGAATCATAATCAAACCACTATCAAACTATGCGTTTAAGTAGTACTTTGCTCATCCATCTGTCAAACACAGTAAAGATTCATCAATCAAAAAATCAGAATATAAGCAATATGGTGTTCCATGTTTGTGTCTTTGATAGGATAATCCATTCCTGTTTGCGATCCAGTATAGCTTTGTAGGACCTATATTAATGTAAATGTTGTGTCCCATGTCGTCAAAAGACACCTTTGTTTTGAGTGAGTGACATTATTTTTCATGTATCGAGAAACATCGTGTTCGTGAGGCAAACCAGCCTAGAGAAACCTAGCAACCAGGACTGATGATGCCAATAAAGATGCCCCTAGTGTAGAATGACTTATTCCTAAGATGTAAAGATAGACAAATCCCAAGCAAGGATAAGATAGTCGTGTAGGAAAATGAAGTCAACATATGAGCACAGGAAAAATTATGAAGGCCTAGTATTAGTAGCACATTGATAGATGGAGCGTAGGACACAAGTGACGCCTGATTGCCAGGTTTTCACCACTTGGAAAGATTTTTTTTTTCACTTTCTTTTTGCTACCAAGATGCCTGTTTTACGAGGTGCTCATCAAGGCACTTTTCTCTTTTTTCAATTTTTTTGCTATTTTTGCTTTTTTGAATGTTTTTGTAGTATCAAGGTGCCTGTTTACCAGGTTTTCACCAAGGATACCTATTTTGTAGGACTTTTTCCATTGTTTTTGGATTTATTCAGGATCAATTTTCTGAATGTTTTTTGGTGTTTTGCAATAACTTTTTGCTGTACAAGCTCTGCTAGCCGAATATTTAAGCGTAGAACCGCTTCAAATGTAGAGTATTAATAGGATCTAGAAGAACATCTCCCTCAGGTGTTGCTAACTAATAAGCTCTAGTTCCAAAAGTAGCAGTGATAACATAAGGTCCCAACCAGTTAGGTTCAAAATTTCCTTTTTGCTCTCTGTTTGGCTGGTTCTTAGGATTCTCTTTTAGGAAAAGGTCTCCCACTTCAAACTTGCATGGTTTAACCTTCTTGTTGTAACCTTTGGACATTCTTGCTTGGTACACTTTGAGGTGATCAAATGCCTATTTCCTATGCTCATTCAGTAGGTCCAGAGAATTTATCCGATCAATGCGGTACTGTTCATCAGTAACTAGTCCTTGTAGAGAGATCTGTAAAGATGGGATTTTAACCTCAATAGGTAGTACTGCTTCAGCACCATAGACTAGAGCTAATCGCATGGCTCCAGTTGGTGTTCTGATGCTTGTTCTGTAGGCCCATAGTGTCAGATTTAGTTGTAAATGCCAGTCTCTGCCAGACTTGCTCATAGTTTTGTGTAGGATCTTGAGAATGTTTTTGTTTGATGCCTCGGCCTGTTCATTACCTTGAGGATAATAGACCAAAGAGAAATGTTGAGTAATATGGAACTGTTCACAAAGGTCATCAATGTCTTGGTTTTTAAATTGGCCCCCCTTGTTTGTCACAATTGAAGAGGGTATCCCATATCTACAAATAATGTAGTTTAAAATGAACTTAGCCACCTGTTTTTCAGTGGCTTTGATTAGCGGCACAGCTTCGACCCACTTGGTGAAATACTCAGTGGCTGTAATGATGAACTTGTGTCCATTTGAAGAGTTGGGATATATCTGTCCAACCAAGTCAAAGGCCCATTGCTGAAATGGCCAATGTGTTGTAAAAGGTATCAGTTCTCTGGCAGGAGCATGGATGAGGTTTCCATGTGTTTGGCATTTAAGACATGCTTTGTAAAATTGAATAGCATCTTTCTCCATTGTAGGCCAATAATAGCCTACTCTGAGCATCTTTTTAGCTAATGAAAAGCCATTCAAGTGTGATCCACATACACCTTCGTGGACATATTTTAAAGCTAGAAGAAGTGTACCATCAAGACTATGTCGATATAGGTTGTTAGTTATGAGGACGTAACACGATGCTGTCTGAATCAGGGATCTTTTCTCATTTCTAGATAGATTGGTGGAATGGTTTGATCTGAAAGATAGGCAATAATACTGGCATATCGGGATTGATCAGGAGTATTTAAGGCACATATTACCTGGTATTTTGGATTGGCGAAGGCGGGATAGGATATTTCTTCCACCAAGAAGTCATAGCGGAATTGATGCTCCTCTAGTTGTAACATGGATGCCAAGGTAGCCATAGCATCTGTAGTTTTATTCTCTGATCTTGGTATCTATTGGAAGGTGACAAAGACAAAGTATTTCATCAAATCATCAACTAGTTTCTTGTAGGGCATCAATTTTTCATCTCTTGTTTGATATTCCCCATTGATTTGATTGATAACTAGTTGGGAGTCACCATATATGTGTAACTCAATGATCTTCCATTCTATGGCGAGTTTGAGGCCATTGACCAACGCTTCATATTTTGAGATATTGTTGGTGCATGGAAACATTAATTTGTAAGATTTGGGAATCTTATATCCTTGTGGAGTAATGAAGAGAACTCTAGCTCCAGATCCTTGTTGAGTAAATGACCCATCAAAGTACATCTTCCATGAATGTTTAGTGAGGTGCATGATTGTTTCATCAGGAAATTCAATTAGCAATGGTGTATCATCCTGGAGTGGTGAATCATCCAGTTGGTCTGTAAGTACCTATCCTTTGATAGCCCTCCGTTCAACATACTCAATGTCAAACTCACTTAGAATAAGGACCCATTTTTCCAAATGACCTGTTAATGTTGTTCTACTTAAAAGATACTTCAGAGGATCGATCTTAGCTATGAGCTTGACTATGTGTGAGAGCATGTAGTGTCTTAATTTCTATGATGCGAAGACAACTGCTAAGAATGCTTTCTCAATAATGCTATAATTAAGCTCATAAGCGACTAGAGTTCTACTAATGTAGTAGATAGCTCGCTCTTTCTTTTTTTCATCCTCTTGCGCCAGTAATACTCCTAGTGATGTAGCTATAGCTGAAATATATAGGAGCAAAGGTTTTCCATGAATAGGTGCCATAAGAATTGGTGGAGAAGCCATGTACACCTTTAATTCCCTGAAGTTGGTTTCACAGTGTTCATCCCAGTTTAATGTAACCCCTTTATGTAGTAGCTTAGTAAAGGGTTGCACCTTATCTGCAAGTTGAGACATAAATCTCCTGATAGACTAGAGTCTCCCTTGTAGTGTCCTTATTTGATTGATATTATGTGGAGGAGTCATTTCTAGAATAGCTTTTACTTTTGCTGGATCTACCTCAATCCCCTTAGCTGATACTATGAATCCTAGGAGCTTACCTGATTGAACCCCAAAAGCACATTTCTTTGGATTGAGTTTGAGTTGGAATTGTTCCATTCGATCCAATATTTTCCCTAAATCTACAATATGAGTACCTCTTTCTTTGGATTTAGCCAGTGTGTCATCGACATAGTCTTCCATGTTCTTATGCATCATGTCATGGAATATGGTTGTCATAGCTTTTTGATATGTTGCTCTGGTATTCTTTAGCCCAAATGGCATGATGTTCCAACAAAATGTGCCCCATGCACATGTGAATGTGGTTTTCTCTTGGTCCTCAGGGGCGATCTTGATTTGATTATAACCTGAGAATCCATCCATTAAGGAATAAATCTGGTAGCCAGCTGTAAGATCTATAATCACATCAATATTTGGTAGAGGGAAGTCATCCTTCGGACATGATTTTTTGAGGTCCCTGAAGTCTGTGTAGATCCTAATAGATTTATCAGTTTTAGAAATAGGGACCACATTGGAGATCCAAGCTGCATAGGCAATGACCCGAATGAATCCAGCTTTTAATAAATTTTCTAATTCTACTTTCACTAGTAATGCAACATGAGGATGCATTTTTCTGAGTTTTTGTTTCATGGGCTTGATCCCAGGAGCTATAGATAAGTGGTGCATAATGAGGTTGGGATCTAGCCCTAGCATATCAGTGTAGGACCAGGCAAAGTTGATCTTTTTCTCCTTCAGGAATTCTATGAATTTTAACTTCTCCTCTTCTAATAGGGATTGTGCTAGATGAACTATTTGAGGATCTTCAACAGTGCCCAAGTTCATTGGCTGTGTTGGTTCAATTAATACCGAAGATCTTTCCTAAAAGTGTTCAGGAAGGATATCAAGAGTCTCATCCTTTGGCACCTCTGAGAGGTTTTCACCATCAGATATGCCTTTTTTCTTTACTATTTTAGGATTTGATACTGCTACAGAGTGGTTTTCACCATCAGTCCACTTTTTCTTTTTATTTTTCAATTTGTGACTAAGAAACTTGATATCTTCCTATGACATGTTCTCACTCCTTGCATTGGTGGAAGAGGGATGAGGTTCACAAGCATTAAGATAACAAGCTAGGGAGTGGTCATTGCAGAGGTGTAGGATCTATTTTAGTCCAATCAATTAGGTCTAGAAGTACCAATTTTAGGGAGTCAGATTCTGGGAAGGACAGCATCGTGTTAGCATCAAAACTGTTAACCGACATGACACGGTCTGTTAAGTTAATATCTTTGATGTTTAGATCTATAAGAGCGAGATCATTGTTAAAAGGATCATTGTCAGGCATATATGGATCGAACTCTAGTGACTCATCAGTAGATAACTCATCATCATCTCTTTGTAAAAGGAGGCTTCTTTCTTGTAGCCTATGAAATTCTCGTAGAGTTATGTATTCACCAGTGTCTCTGTCAATGATTGGAGGAAGGAACTCTTCTTCTACTTTGGGAGGATCGGTATCATTGAAAGGGATGTTAGGTCACCTACTAGGAGCTGTGGGAGCTGCAAACATGTGAATTGTGTCTATCCCAAATTTTTTAGACGCAATAGATAACCGATCATACTCATAGTCATGAGAGTCTGTGACATCATCATCAGATCTATTCAAGTATTCAGCAATGTTTATTTGATGGACTCGGTTAGCTACTTGTAGATCAAAGTGAGGTAGATCTAGGACATGTGTAATAGTGACCAATTGCCCCCAGTTAGGATGTAAATTATGTGGCTGGGGTTCCTCTGGAGTGATTGTAGCTATGGTGTCTCCGACCTCTTGAATAAGCAGTTGTCCTAGCAAAGGAGTATGAAGATCCTGCGATACCTCAAAACTAGGTACATAGCGTTCTCCTTGATATTCAGGACTTTCTGCACCAATATGTAGCAATCTCTCATAAATCCATGGGTCTGATACTATTTCATCTATTTTATCACTCTCTACTTCAGAAGGTGGACTCTGCTTTGAAGTAGGTTTGTTGGATTGAGTATTAAAGCCCAATCCTATTTTATCTCTGTTGAGGTGGAACTCCGTGGGTATAGGTTCAATGATCCCTTATCCTGTGTCATTCAGAGGCCCTTTTCCTTTGTATCTCATTTGTTTGAAGAAATCATATCCCTTTCCATACTATTCTGGGGATATCTTTACATTTTTGACCTCAGAGTCTACTGGCTCTGGTTTATAAAGCCAATTTAAGACTGCCTACTCTTTTGTGTTATATGAAGAAGATGTGGATGCCTTTATCATACCAATAGCCTTATGTACTTCTGGTTCCTGGATTGCGAGAGGTGTGAATGTTGATGACGGTTTTCCATAGGATCTGGGTGATACTAGAAGCTCTGTCAGGGAGGGAGTCAGGTCCAACTTGTATTCTCTCATATCTGTTTCTTGAAGTTTCAATGTTTTGCTAAAGCCCTTCATGACCATGTCTTTGGTAGTTTCAAGAGTAACTACATCCATAGCTTCCTTTTTGTGTGGAATCATGCTACCTACTTTAATATTGTTGCAAGCGTAGTTGGCATCCATAGGAATTGTTACCTCTATTCCATTATGTGGGAATTTGATGCATTGATGATAAGTGGATGGTACAACTTGCATCTTGTGGATCCATGGTCTCCCTAGTAGAATGTTTTAGGCTAGTGGTAGATCCAGAACTTGACATATAACATCTCTTTTAGTGGGTCAAACTCTGATGGGTAGACAAATAATATCTCGGGAGGATCTTTCTTCCTCATCATTTGCTTTGATGGTTATTTTATTTCTAGAGTCAATTGTTTGCTCTGAGAGGCCTAGCCTCCTGACAAGATCCAATGTACAGATATTTAATCTGGTGCCTCCATCTATCAATATGCATCTAACACAGGATTTATGGATAAGAACTTCGATATGGAGGGGTTGGTTGTGTGGATGGGTCAATGACTTGTCATCCTCCTCAGAAAAGGAGAGGTAATGTGGCGCAAAGATGTGATTGACCATCGCTTGGAATTTTTCTATATCTGTATCCTTTGGAACATTAGCATCATGTAGAGCTTGTTCTAGAATTTCTCTATGCACAATGGATATTTTAAGTAATTTGAAAATGGAAATTTTGGCAGCGGTTCTTTACAATTGATCCACCAAGTCATATTTCGCTCTAGGGATAGTGACCACATGTTTTGCTCCTGGTTTAGGAATAGTGATAATAGGAACCTTGGGTGTGGATGTTGGTTTTGGAGGTCCCTTGATTGTAACCTGTGCTTGGCTCTGGGTTACTGTGTTTGTAGAGGATGAGGCTCTTTTGATGGTGACCATGTTGACAGACTCATTTTTAATGTTGATCATATTGATCACATTGTCATTTTTGGAATAGGTGTAGTTTACCTCATTACCTTTCCCTTTAGATGTTTCTCCTTGATTGTAATTGGGGAATGGTTTATTAAATGCTATGTGATCTTCATTTGTAGTGTTTCCATCCACCTTGATCTTACCCCCTTCGATTAGGTCTTGGATAACATGCTTGAGTTTGAGACAATTATTTGTCTTGTGTCCCTTGTTTTTCTGGAAGACACAGTAAGAGTTATCATCCCACCATCTAGGCTTGACCATTGGTTCCCAAGGTTTAGAATTAGGAATCGTAAGGACCTTGTTATCCACCAATGTTTTTAAGACGGTCTCAAGAGGTTCTCCCAAAGGTGTGAATGTTCGTTGGGGTTTTGAATTCCATGTTCGTCCCTTGTCATTATCATTGTTGGCTTTGGAAATGGGAGGTGTTATTTTAGCCTCCTTACTTGCTTGCATACCATTGGTGAGATTGAATGCTTCATTTTTAGAACTAATGTTGGACGCATCAACCACTCTGTCATTAACAACATTTTTGTTTTGTTTCCACCATTTAGGCTTGGAGTTGGAGCTACTGCCTTTGTTTTCATTTTGAAGGGTGATCTCCCCCTTTTTGACCATAACTTCTTCGATACGGAGAGCATTCTTAATCATCCTATCAAAGCTAGGAGAATCTTGCATTTGGAGAGCATAGCTTAATTCAGGTATGAGATTATTAACAAAGATCTCCATCTTTTTTGTTTCAGGGATGACTCTTGAATATCATGCAAAGATCTTCCTCCATCTTTGTAGGAAGTGAGTAAAGGATTCTCCCATTTTCTTCTTGGTGTTGCATAGATCCATCATGGTGACATCATGTTGAATGTTGTAGGAGTAATGTTGAATGAACCATTGCATCAATTCCTCAAATGTTTTGACTTTAGGATTCAATTTTCAAAACCACTCCATGGAATTTCCTCCTAGACTTCTTGGAAATAGTCGCATGACGTAAGTGGGTTCATAGATATACTTAATGCTAAGAGAACAAAATTCTCTCACATGGTCATGTGGATCAGTTTCCCCAGTGTACTTGTCATATTTTGGTCTTGCCACATTAGGAGGAAATGGAACCATTGTGATACTCTTGTCAAAAGGAAATGGAAAAATGGCATCCAAAGAGTATTTTGTTTTTGGTTTATCCTTCTCTTGCTTGAGGTTTGTGAGCTCAGTTTGCATTTGATTGAGCTGTTTAGTAAGGATAGATATGGGGTTTGGTACCTCTTTTTCTTTGAGATCATTCACATCATAATCCTGGGGTAATTTGACACCCGTGGATGCTAAATGGAGGAAGTATTTTTCTTTGTCATCACTGATTATTCGTTCCAATAGCTTGTGGACTCTTTTGCTTTCTTTAAGCTTCTCGTATTCATCTTCAGGGATTTCTTCATCACTATCTGACCCAAATGAATTACGTTCAAACCTGGGCCTTTCTTCCTCTTCTATGCCTACGGATTGTGCTTGTTTTCCATCATCATAACCCTCAAAGGATTTACTCCAATCGTTAGTGTTGCTACCCATTTGAGGTGAATCAAGATCAAATAGGGAATTGCGAGAAGTTTCTCCTTGACAGTGTGATGTTTTAGGAGGCACTTGTGATCCTTTGGTTCTGTACTTGTTGCGCCTCATGTTAACCATGAAGTTTGTTTCTCAACTTCGTCCACGCTTCCCAATAGTACTAGCAAGGATTCCAGATCGTTCAAGTGGGTGTGTCTAGGTAGAAGTCATTGTTTGTTTGTTTGGTGGCTGTAAATGATTCCAATGTCAGAGGGTTAGAATTCCTTGATAGTGAGCTGGGAACCAAGTTGTTGATAGAGAATGGGTAGACCACACGTATTGAACTAATCGTGAAAGACTGACTGAGCATGTAAGGTATACGTTTCAAAAGTTTTTGAAAATAATAGAAAGGAGACCAGAAGAGGCAACAGGGACTAGCAAAAGAGAAAAAAGGGTACCTAAAACAACTGAGACTTCCAAGGAAAAGATACTAGAAATGCCCACTGTCTAGGATGCGAGCTCCCAGATACGATCCTCTGACGGAACCAGATATGATCCTAAACCCTGGATACGATCCTAAAAACCTGGACACGACTATATGTTTGACCAAATATGATCCAATGCACCAGATATGATCCAAAATACCAGATACAACTCAGGAAAAATGGGATGCAATTTTATGATGGTTTTGTCAGTTTTGGTCAATTTTAGAAATTTGCTTTTTGAGGAACGTGAATTTTGTTTGCTTCCAAATTGCATCAAGAGGTATTGTAGGGTGTGAAAAACACTTGTACTCTAGGGTTTGAAATTTGTTGATTATTTTGAGGAGCTTTATCTTTTTAGGGATCTTTCTGACACATCAAACAATTTTGCATTGTTAAAGGGATGGATCAAACACACATCTTTTCCTATTCTCTAGGTGGAGGATGAAAATTGTTTGCTCATTGACTTAGGTACACACTCAAATTCTAATCAGAATATAGCCATCACCAAGCACACAATGGCTCCAGTCATGATGTTGTATTAGCCGACTGCAAATGCAAGTGAGGGCACGATATGTCGAGTGTCTTGGGGCAATTAATTTTTGCCTTGCACAAAGATTATCACGCTTTCAGGGATGAATCATGAATTCTTTCAGTTGAATGTGTTGTATATTATTAGGAAATCCATTCAAAACTGTCCCCGATAGAATTGCACAAGGAAAAATTGAGGTGTATAGCCCTATGAGTACCTGAATATATATAGTCTCGCAAGCAAGATTCAAGCGGCTCCGCTCTATATATACCCCGATATGTCTAAGGAATGATGTCAAAATTCCAAGAACAAAACCAGTTCCATCTTCCGAGGCTTTGGCCTACAAGGAAGCAACTATTTATAGTGAGTTGGAAGGGTCGATGTAAGACCTGTCCTCACTTGGGTCGTTCTCGGGAGATTTTTTCCTCAACCAGCAGGCCCTCTACTGTTAAAAGAATGGTAACAAGGATTGGTGAGCTAGGAGTTCTAGATTTTTGATTCTTCAAAAGAAGAAGAGCATACTCTCCTAGTCCATGCCATTTTCTCCTCAAACACTTTAAAACAAAGTTCTTTTCCTCCAAGCTATGTCGAGCTTGTTTTAATGATTCCTATTTTAAAGAAAATAGAAAGGGAAAGTTTGTTTTGTTCAATTGACTACAAAATTTAGTGAGTTTGAGTTGTTCAATTACTGAATCCAAAAGCAATTAAATGATTTTGTTCATTAATCCCACATGATTTAGTGATTTGTGTTTGTTCAATTTCTATCCCAAAATGAATTAAACAGTTTGTTTGTGGTTCATGTACCCCCTATTTCATCCTAAATGATAAGACAACATCCGACTTTATGATTTTTCTCAAGAGGAAAAGAGCATAATATCTAGTTTGTCTTAGCAAATAGAGAAATGGTTTTATATTTTTAGAAAGAAGGGAAATAGAAGTCAAGATGGGGTTGGCAACTTGCGAAAACCATGTTAGTATTTTTCTAGTCCAACTCCATGAAACTTGTCAAAAAGTACTTGCAAACACGTGTTAAGCTATAAAATACCACAACCATAATTTTGTTAAAATGTTAGGATTAGAGAAATCAAATGAACAAGCTTAAAAACCAGATACGATCCTACATTTTCACCAGATGCGATGTAGTATCCGGGATACAATCCTATTCTCTGAATACAAGCCTTTGCTGACCAAATACGAGCCTAAACCAAATACGATCTAGGAAATCCTGAATGCGATCTGGAAAAAATGCGGTGCAATGGCGTATCTGGGATGCGATCCTGCACGATTATATGTGATTCTGTGACGGAATCCTGAGTCTGTAAATTGCAAAAAAAGTGTTAGAAAATGAGGCTAAATTGAAATTCGAGCCCCACAGTGGGCGCCAAAAATATGCGTGTGTATTTGGGTACCTGATGAAAACAACACAAACACTCAATAGGTCATTGCATTAGTCCAAATGGTTAGATAAAATATTCAAAACCACTAATATCGGCCTATTGCCTTCTAACTAGAAAGAGTGT